>PVJL010000212.1:0-66378 GCA_004026885.1 Lyroderma lyra | reverse complement strand
TAACCCTTGAACATTGAACAATCGATAGTTCAATGTTCAAGGGTTAGGTGTTAATTTTTTTTGAGAGTAAATTTGAGTATGACAGAGAAGTTTACCCTCTTCCATGTTTTAAAAAAAAATATGTTCAGTTAAGATGCATTTATTTTGCTATTAAAAAAGCAATATATGTATATTTAAATAGAATATATGTCCAGAAATTCTCCTTTAGTAAGAGAGAAATTAAAGGTAATAGATCATAATATTGATAAACAGGGATTATACAATGCTGCTTCTTAGCTTTAATGACTGTGGCCTAATTTAAAAATTGCTGCTTTTCAGTTCTGCTAAAATGTTTTTCTGTTGAATATTAATTATTCAATGTTTCCTTGAGCATATCAGTGCACTCATTAATAACTTGAAGTGTAAAATATCATGGTTTGCAAGCAGAAGTTCAATTTTTTGCTAAAATGTTAAACCACATTTTTTACCATGGGTTGTAATAGTTTTAATTTAATATTTCCTATTTATTATATTTTTTCTAGAGGCAATTTTAAAAGTGCCTTTGAAAACATGTTAAAGCATAACACATTTGAGTTTATGTTAACAAATATATTTTATATTTTGTATGTATTTACTTGAATATCTGTCACATATATTTAGAGTAGTAATTTTAATGCTGCAAAAAGCTTTTTATAAAAAATTCTGAAACAATATAAAGGAATGTTAGAAGTAACAATTTAGAATAGAAAGTAAACTTAAAAGACCAAGGTTACTATAGATATAAACTATTTTAAAGAGACAATAAATATGATTTGTTAATAAATAATACAAATTGGGGCTATGATAATTCTATTCCTCTATATGTGCATTTAAATATGTTAAAAAAAACAAGAAAACTAACACATTTTGTAATTGGTATTTGAATGAAAAATCAAAAGTGAAGATGAGTGATGTCTATGTGTTATTAGAAATAAAAACTTGCAGTCTTAACAATCTTCTTCCCTAGAGGGTTAGTGAATGAGAAAAGAGTGATGACAGAGAATTTAGCATGGCCCCGGCAGATAGTTTTAAAAAAAAATCAACTAAGAGTACTTCAGTTTGTGAATAGGTATAATGCACTGAAAAAACTCAAAATGCCTGGCTACACACAATATATTTTAAAAGGAAGATAGAGACATGTATCTATTTTTTAAAATAGGATTATCTCTCCTCTTTCAACGCTCTTACAGTAGGTAAGTGCAGCACTATGGACCCCAGATTTGGTAATCCATTCAAGTAACAGTATTTATGGAATTGGCTGCTTAGCCCAAATCACTGTCAGGCTACTTGTCCCAGCCTGTTTCACCTGTAGGTGCTGTTCTCTCCATCTGTGGGATCAGGTCCTTCCAACTCCTGAGTTATTACTCACCAAGTCTTTCACAGAATTACATTTATTGTTACAAATTCTTGGAATTTGTTTTGTAGCTTTAAGAGGGGGTTTTGGTGTAACTGGGCCAATACTTCTCAAAACAAACACACATACATATACACATGTACTATAATTTTATCATATTTGAATAATGTTTTTATATATGCATAGTTTTTATCACAGTGTTACCAGTATATTATATTTTATGAACTTCTAAACTCCAAGCTTTTTGCTGTGGGTTCTGAAATGTCATAGCTCCTTCACTATATTTTTTTCCTAGTAGGGGCTGGACTTTGGTTTTCATAATTCTGGCTATTGACTTTTGGCTCTCACTGTCCTTCACATAGTGACTCATAAATAAACCTCTTCTGTTCTAACTTCCCAAAGCAGAATTCGTATCTTTATTGAAGCAAAAATGGCCAGTGCATTCAATAGAGAAGGGGCCAGTACTTGGTAGGGTCCATGTCCCAGAACTGGATATTATACGAAGTGTCCTGTAGCAGAAAGCCGTAGAGATGAAGAGTTATGAGTAAACCTGATCTTAGGGTACACCAGGGGTAAAACTGGAGCATCTAAACTTTCTTCCTAGTTTCAAGACAGCAAAAGCCTAAAGCTATTGAAATGGAGCTAATAATAACAGGGGGCAGAGAGAAAAAATGATCAGATCATTTTCTAAAAAAGGGACTAGAGTGATTGAAGCACATTTGTTAACCTTTGGTTATGAGCCAGTGGATAATGTGTACTGGCTCAAGCATGACTGACACTATTTCTTGTTCACATAACACTATGAAAAATGGTATCTGTGCCTTGTAGTAGCACATCTAGCAATGATTCAAGGCCTGTAGTCTAGCTATGTACCTAGGAATAAAAAAAAGCAAGTGGGTGTGGTTAAACAACAGTTAGGAAGCCTCTATTCTAAACACTCTTCTATAAAGACACACAGATCGATGCTGACACATTTGGGTATCTTGAAGATAATTGTTTATTTCTAAAGACCTGTGAAAATGTTTGGAGCTTTTTTCTGCTATCGTTTCTTGTGCCATCATGCACTATAGGGACCTACTGGTTTTTGGGAAAATAATCCCTGGCAGTGACCTCTTTGAGTGAAAACTACAGATGACTGGGACACAGTGAATTTTCCCTTGGTCTCTAAGATGTAAGAATGAGCTGAACTGTTAAATACATAGCTTTGCAGGTTGCTCTCATATCTCCACAACATCCATTGAACCTCACCATGGAATTGGCCAGCACACAGTACTTGTAGTTTTCTCCATAGCCTCCTTTGCACTATGCCTGGTACCTCTGTACCCAGCAATAACCAAGTCCATCAATATTGAGGTGTTCAAAATGCAGGAGAGAGTAACTGAAATATAAAAAAAATCTCTCATCTTTCTTGCTTTTTTATTTCCTACTTTCCTTCCCTTTATATAATTTTGCAAACATGCAATTTAATAGATAAAATTTAATCCAAAATCCCATTCAGCCTTAGTTAAATTTGAATGCATTTCTCTCAGTTGATTTCTCCATCTTAGAGTTATCTAAGATATACAAATGTGTGGGGTCATATCAAGTTCCCTCTTATCACCCTTCATAGTATTTTGTAAGTTCCATATTCCCTATGGAAGAAGAAAAAGAGGGAAAAAAAACAGATTGCAGAAAATTTAAGATGACATTGCTACAGCTACTTGTCCCTTAACTCTGATTTTGTGATAAAAGCATTGGAGCCCTGTTTTCTCAGATTTGACTCATGGAAATATCACCGCTGAGTTCACTCACAAGTCAGCACCTGAAGGCTGCCAAGTAAAGAAAATAACTAAAACAAATTATTGGTGGTTTTACAGCCTAATTCTCTTGCCATCTAAATGGAGATAAATAGAAAATCTAATTTTTATTATACCTTACCTACAACTTTTAATAAATATTAATGTACATGACTGTGGCTGACCTCCCTCTAGACTTAAAAATCAATAGCTGTTGATTAAAGCCTTTTGGGTAGCATTTCAAAGACAAAGACTGACTATTTATTCCTATTGCCTAGTCTCTGATCCCTAAACAGGTTAACAGTGGCCTATTAAGAGAAGTAAAGTATTGGAGCAAAATCTGGTCATGTAAGAATACTGGAGCAGGGAGGTAAGCTGTGCCTATTATAGCTACATGGGTTATATAACACTTTTAATTTTCATCTGTTGTGATTTCAACTCTAGTTTTCTATTTTGGATGGCCATAGAGAATAATTGTGACAGTTTCTTTTACCACATGCAAGTCCAGGATACCCATTTAAAATATTTTTAATTCTGTAATTTCCTGTTGGTTTTTCTTATTGATTTCACTCAAAATCCAAATTTATTAGAAACATAGAGCACTCATTTGACCTAAAGACCATTTTTGTTATCTTGCGTTTGATCACTAATTTATAATATAAATATTTTTAAATTACTTTTTAATGAATATTTACATTTTAAACAATCACTTCATATGAGATATGATACTAAACTCTAGAAATTCAAAGGCAAGTAGCATAAAGTTTCTACCCTTGTGGAAGTTATGACAATGAGAAATACTCATATAGGGAAACCTAAGTAAAGTAATTATGTTCAAAGAGTAAAGAATAAAAATATATGCTTAGCTAGAGCAGAAGTTATGAAACTGGGAGGTAACACCAGTGTGTTAAATTACAACAAAAAATTCTGGGATTTCATAAAACCTTGGCATCAGATGTGATCATCTAGAAGCCTCTATATCCATCTGCTGCCTTATATGGGAATAATTTAAAATGACTAAGATTTCCCCAAGATAATGCACATGAAGAAAATAAAGCATTATAGCAATCACAGAACCCTGATGATGTAGCTGGGGATAAGAGAGGATTTAGTGAATAAGATGCTGAATAAGAAAGTAAAGATTAAGGCATTCAAGAAGAGGGCAAAGTTTTGAATGTAGAAATTCACAGAAACATCTCTCCACCCAATCCTGAGGTAAAGTCAGTGGATCATAACTGAACACTTAAGAGACCTGAGGATCAGGCTCACAGACATCATTATTACGTTCTTCACTGCTTTAATAAATAACTTCTAATAGAGAAATTGATGTTTCTTCTGTTTGTTCTTCCTTAAGCTGATGTAGCATGTCAAGGATATCAATACATATTAGCTATGTAACTAAATAAAAAATCCTGGTCATACAAAAAATTCTGAGAATATTAAATGTTAAATTTGGTGGGCATCTAGTACCTGGCTCAGTGTAAAGAATGTATTTAACTGCTCCCCTCACCAAAAAACAGGTAAAACTGGCAGAAATTTTAAACAACATGATGCTGATAATCCTAGACACAGATATCTAAAATAAAAAAGGAAGTATAAAGTATAATATGCCATTCTATTTTATAATTAATTATATATTACAATGGTAAATAGAATTGTATATGTTGTATATAATCGTATTTTACGTGTAATGGTACTATACACACACACATATGTGTATATATATGTATGTGTATATATATACATAGACAGACACACACACACACACACACACACACACACACACACACACTCACACACAGAGAAAGAGAGAGAGAGAGAGAGAGATTGTTTCCATTAAGCTCAGGAGTGGAGGGCCATGAGGATCTTACTACCACATACAATATTGCTTTATGGGAATAAACCCATCCCATGTTCTGATACGTGATTTCCAAACCTTTGACACTTGCTGAATCTAAACTGAATGTTGCCGGCATTAACTCGTAGAGTTTAGGAAACACCTATTTACACTATGAGATAACCACATACAAGGCATTGTCCTAGGTTTATAGAAGCTGCTTTTTCTCCTCTTCCTACATTTTTACATCATTTTGAGTGTCTGGCGAGGTGCTTTCATTTCCCACGGCAGATTTAAAACAGTGGGTTTTGCAATATTCTGAAATGGTAAACAACAAATACGGCAAAGTATGATTTCCACTAAGCCTGTATATTTCATTGGAAGCATGAGTTTAAAACTTCACAAAAATGCAAAATCATAATCCAACCTTCAGGTAACAAACTGATTACATAATAGTTTTGTACTTACTACAAAATTAGAAACATATCTGATAACCATGCTAAAATGTGGACTAAAAACAGGTACCTATGGACTGCAAAGCTTTGTTGCCATCAAGAGGTTCCTGCTGATATGAAAATGTCTATGTGATTAAAAAAAAAAGCTTTATTTTTTTGTAATTGGTAATTAGAAAATATTTAATATATTTTAAATGTTTGTGAAAATTATGAAACAGGAGTTGAGTATCTTACCTTGCTTGTAGGTTTCTGTTTCCAATACATACATCCTTTAATAGCTCCTAGAGGGCTAATTTCAGTCAGTTATGTCTCCTAAAAGGACAGAATGAGATCTAATAAAAGCACATTTTAGTTTGTAACTTCAGTTCTTGAGCCATTGCATTTCTTCCATGAATTTATTTGTTCCCTTCAGGATTATCCCAAAGCTAGTTTTAAAAGAAAATCAGTCTCATTTTGCCTTCCCTTCCACATTTCTTTCATTTATTTATTTTCATGGTGGCACTCCAATTTTGTGTATCTTTTTGTGGACAGTGCCTCAACTTTTTATATAAGAAAAAAAAACAACAAATAAGCAAATACAATTTTGTCACTTCATTACTAGATTTCAGTTGGTGATTATTAAAAAAATGCCTCAAAAATAATTAGTCTCATGACTAATATTAATACTGCATAACTCTGCATTAACATTTTTAAAGATTATTAAATACAATTAGTAAAGAAAACTTTTAACACATTCATTTTATTTTGGCAAATATTATTGAATGAATATTTTATAAAGGGCCCTGTTAGGGGTGATAAAAATGAATGGGAAAGGAAAGAGGTTCATGATCTAATATTTTATTATTTTCATGTGTTGTTTCATTTCATCAGTAATTTAATTCCTGTGTTATCTGAGAGAAACTGAAAATTAAAGTCTTAACTGACTTCCCCATGATCGAATTAAAAAAATAATTATACATTTGAATCCATGACATCTGCTTCTCTGAAGCAGAATATGACAATTAGCACAGACACGAAAGCCCAAATGAAGGCCTGAGAAAACGGGGGGGGAAGAGAAGTGGAAAAGGGGATCTTGCCCACCTGAGTGCATGGGAAAATGCATCCTAATGAAGATGGGATTTTAGATTGGCTTAAAGTATAGGTGAATAAAATTAGCTTAGAAGGTAGGAGTATTACAGCTATAAAACCCAGATCTTAATGAAAAATGGCTTAATGACAATGTAGGCTGTGATAGGTAATAAGAGATAGATTTTCATTTGGCAGAATTGTGGGGTATAAACAGTGAAAAAGTTTGAAATGAGATTGGAAAACAGAGTTGAATATTATCACCAGGATTCAGGTATATAAGCTGAGAGGTTAAAGGTGATATGAAAGATCATGGAAATCTTTGAAGACTTTTAGGTACATAAATAAAATCTATTCATAGATAAGTATCTGAAAGAATGACTGGAATTGGGAAGGTTAGTCTAGGTAAGAAGAAAATGATTCTAAGTTAGAGTGGTAGTCACATATGGAAAAAGATCAATAAAAGACATGCACGTTGTTGCGATACAATTTACTTAGCAAATGGTTGGTTGTCAGTACACGAAGATGTCAGTGCCTGTAGAGTTTGGAACTGGGGTCACCTGGATGATGATGACTATACTAACACATTGAGAGATGAAGAGGAGTTTATTATGGGGTGGTAAGTGATGGCTTATTATTTGAGATTCCTAGAGAAGAGTCAAAGGCAGACGGATTAAAAATAATAAAAAATCTCTGAAATTATTTTAGGCCATGCAGCAATGTATGACATATTCTATAGTTAGCTTATTCCTCTCTAGCCCACAATGCTGACGGATTTAAAGCTTCTGAGCTCCTTTTCCTTCCTCAATCTCAGCAAAATATCCTTTTTACTTCACTTGAAAGAGTATTTCCAGAATGGCGAATTTTGCTTCCAAGAGTATAAATTTATTCAGATTCAAATGGATGCTAATTCTCTTCATTTTTATTTGTACTTCAGATGAACTTATTGGCTTTTTTTCAAGGGTTAATAATATTTATATCTCATCCACTATTAGCTTCTCAGTAATTATCACTCTTAAGTTATCCCTCATTGGCGTCATCAACCTATTCTACTATTTAGGGTTCCCATTATCATATGTTTCGAATATTTGATCTTAGAATACTAAAAACTATAATAAAAACAAAATATTCCAGTTACTATTCTATCCCTCCAGACCATTTCACAGCTCAGCTTCTATATCCTTATGTCCCATTTAGTCTTCAACCCACTCCAATCTGGAATCCATTCTCTATGTACCTAAACAGCTGTTCATATTGAAGTCTTTATTATAGAATTGCAAAATTAAGTAGAAACTTTTTTGCTACATTATTAAATTTATCAAGAGCATTCAACAAAGTTGACCACTTCCTCTTTATTAAGACAATATTTTCCTTTGGAGTATTTGACACTATGCCCTTTTGATAATCCATCTTACATTTAAGATCACTTTATTTAGAGTCTTTCCAAATTCAGCTTCTCAAGGTATTTCTAAAATTACTTTTCTTCCTTCTTCTCTTTTCCCTCTCTCCCTTTTGCATCTATTTCCATGAACTCAGATACATTCTATACACTAATGACTTCCAAATGTGTATCTTCAAATGTCTTTCTGAGTGGCAGATGTCTAAGTCCTACTGCCTGCTTCACATTTCCTCAAAGATGCCTCTCTAGAATTTCAAGTTCAAAGTATTCAAAATTAACATTTTGTCTTTCCCAGTTCTCTTTTCATTTTCTCCATCTTAGGAGTAGACAACACTCTTCCTCCTGTTAGTGTACCCAGAAACCCAGCCATAGTCCTTTACCCATTTCTCTCCTTCACCTACTCCATCCAGTGAAGGTCAATTTAACAGGCTCACCAACTTAGGTTTCTTAGCATCTACCTTTGCCACCTCCCCCCCACACCAGTGCATTCTAATGTTTTATTAAATTTATTGAGGTGACATTGATTAGTAAAATTATATGGGTTTCAGACGTACAATTCTATTACACATCATGTATGTGTTGTATTGTGTGCTCTCCATCCAATCAGTTCTTCCATCACTATGTTTGACATACTAAAATAGATAACAGTTATTTAGAAAGTTAGAAATAAAAATAATATAATAAACATTGTGAACTGGCATAAAAATTAAGCACTAGAATGTTACCTACACTGCTGCATTAATCCTACATTCTGCCTTTCTTTTAACCATTATCCTGAAAATTGAGTAATTTGCTTTGATTTTCAAATTAATTTTCTACATGTGTTGTATACTCAAATAATTTGTTTAATCATACCTTTCTTTTCCAGTTTTATAAGTCTAGTATTATATTAGTTGTTGATTTCTGGGATACTTTTTATTTTTCCCTATCAAGATGTTATTTTCAAGATTTATGAAACCCAATCCATGATCTAAACAATGCTCTCAGTAATCTTGTAGAAAGTAGATTATATCATTTTTCTGATTTTTGCTCTTTGATTGTTTTCCAAACCATTAAGATTCTGGCCACTGCCTGCTTTTTTCATGTCACTGCTTGGACATTAAAATTCTGTCCATAGACATCCTGAATCTTTTAAACTTTCTTTAGTGTAACAAGTCCTTTCCCACTTCAGCAAATTGCATCAGTGGTTTATTTCCTTTGTCAGGAATACATACCTCATCCCAAACCTAAGTTTTCACCTAGGAGACTCCTAGAAATTTTCTTCCAAATCTTTCTGATTCCTGCATTTAGGTTACTCTTCTTCCCAAGAATGTTTACTCTCTTCATGGAACTCATTACAATTTATTAACATTAGTTCTTTTATTTGTTTCCTAATATTTAATGTGAGGTGAGAATGCTTATTAAGCTCTAGACTCTAATTCCCACATGGTATTCACTGTATGTTATACAATGCTACATACTTATGCTTTGTACTAGGCCATATAGTAATCACTAAATAAAATCATTGAGTAAAAGAGTGAAGATTAATTTCCTATAACCACCAGAACACAGAGCTGAACAGAATAAGCAAGTTTTGTGTCATTGATTTATAAGTTCTTTTGAGGTATATATGGTGAATTTATTAATTTAGTTAGTATTTGTGAATTAGTTACCAAAGCCAAAATTCTGCCCCCCAAATTCTAATTCTAAATTTATGAGACTAGTGTCACATAGGTTGTTCCTGACTTTGCTTCCTCTCACAGCAACAATTAACAACTACTGATGGACAAGACACCGCTGAAAGAATCTTAGAATGCTAGGGTGAAAGGGGAGCCCCCTCCTCGTGGGGCAAATGAAATAGCTCAGGCTTTCTCGCTCAGCTTCTGCCGAAATGACAGGCACCTGTTATGCGACCCTGACGTGCACGTTCCCAGGTGGCAGCCATTTGTTGCTTATTTGCCCTCTGAGCTTGCCCTTGGCAGCATACCACCTTGGTTCTCTTGCCTATAGAAGGGGGTGGGATGCTCTGGGAGGGAGCTGGCTATGGGAGAGAGCTATGGGGCTAGCTGTGGCTATGAGCGATTGAGAGGGAACCCCCACACACCATTCTGTTGCTGCTCTGCTTCTGGAATACAGCCTATGTTGAAGTTGCCTGTGGCTCCTTGATGCCTCTTTGGTCAGCCTTGATAAAATGCGAACCTCCGTGCCCCCAGTGTTGGCCATACCCTCCTGAACTACATAAGGTTGAATTAGTAAAGAATGAGGGGCAATTGCATGCTGACCCCATTGCCCCTCCCCAGATGCAGCAGCACTACACTGAGAGGTCTCCCCTGAGACAGTATCTCCCAGCGAGAAAAGTTAGAGCCTAGGGTGGACGTCCAGTTAGCCTAGCATTGTGGATCACTTTTTGGGTGCTCCTCCTGTGGTCTTGCCACAAGAATTGCAGGGGAACCTGTTGGGTCTTACCACTCTGAATTGTGATGGAGAAGAGGAAAGAAGGCAAGAGCTCACCCTCGGATATTAGCAGACCTAGTTCTCACCTGCACATCAACTAGCAGCCCCAACCAGCAGCTCTGCTCATCTGCAGAGAAAAGGCAGTGGCACTTCCTGGTCAGGGACCTCAGCAGGGTGCAGGTCTGCCTGACTCAGGTTCTCAAACAAAGAGCCTTGTCAACCCTGGAGCCTGGTTTGCCTCCCCCAAGGCAAGGGAGCTGAGTCACAGCCAGGCCTGTCGCTGATTGGAGTTCCCAGCACCTCCCCCGGCAGAAAACCTGGTCAGGACATGTGAAAGCTGCACAGCCCAGCAATGCTTGAGCAGGAAGTACCAGAAGCAGAGCTGGTTATCTGCAGAGCAAAGCCAGTGGCACCGTGCAGCCAGGGAATTGGGGGCATTGGTCAGCTTGAGTCAAGACAACAAAGAAAGAGAATTTGTCCACCATGGAGATGGTTCTTCCTCTCTACCTGGGTAGAGAAGTTAGTTCATAGCCCTGCCCATTGCTGCAGACAGCCTTCGGCCTGCCCATCCAGAGAACTAACCAGAGACCACGGTTAGCTGCGTAGCCCACCCAACAACTCACCACCCAGTGGTGATGTCAGAGCTTTTCGTCAGGAGCTGCAAGTCCAGCAGCAGCTCAGTTCTTGACTTCTTGAGCCAAAACAGTTTGACTAAGAATCAGGATAGGAGCAAAGCAGATAGGAGTTGATTAAGCAAAAGTATACTCCAAAGAGGTGGGAATGGGTTGGGAAGAGAGAGCAGCAGCAGTCATGAGGGTTCTCCAATTAGGGTTCTTACCTTCCTCAAGGGGAGGTCCTTGCCTTTCTCCACTATTGATTGACAATACTGTGGTTATATAACTTGTTTTTTTGTGCATGCATGTACCCAGAGGGGAAGTCCTTTTGCCTTTGTTATTTTTCTAATTTCTTATGTATCAATCAGCATGGGTGTGGGGCTTGCTTCTCTTCCTAAGGCTTGATTTTCTTCTGGGGAAAGGGAGGTTCATTCTGACCTGTTTTTTCTACCTTAGCACCTGAAGAGAGGGCACAGCCAGGGCGTTCCCTTTCTGCAGAGCCAAACTAGAGGCTCTGTCTGGCCAGGCAATTGAGTGCACAGTCTTGCCTGAATTGGGTACCAAAACAGTGAGCCATGCAGGCCCTGGGGACAATTCTGCTGCCCCACCAGGCCAGAGCATCTAATTCTTCACCCACTATCAAGTATAGTACCTCAGTCATCTAATAAGCCTGACCAGAACCCAGTCAACACCAGCGCCCATCCTATAGCCTTGCTTATTCAAGGAATTAAACAAGAAGGTCTGTCCAACTGCATTCAGCCAGTGCACCCCCTCTACCCCATGATGACAGAGTTCAGGCAGTGACTTCACCCCAAAAGAGATCCCAATAGCAAGCCTCACTTGCCCAAGGACCTCACCAGCAGACACATTCAGAAAAACTAACTGAGTTGACTGGTGAAGAACTGCCTGTGCCAAAGCAAAACTGTAAATTCTGGAAGGTGAGATCACTCCCTTCAATGCACAGATATCAATTCAAGGAGGCAAGGATCGTGAAAAATCAAGTAAACATGATACCACAAAAGGAAACTAACTCGAATAACTGACCCTAACAATACAGAGATCTATTACCGGTCCGACAAAGATTTCTGAATAATTCTCCCAAAGTAATTTAGTGAAATACAAGAACCCACAGACAACTATATGAAATTAGGAAAACAATGCGTGAAAAAAATGAAGTTCAACAAAGAAATAGAAACAATCAAAACAAATCACTTTTTTTCTGTTTTTTATCTATGCAAGATGATGGATGTTAAATAAACTTATTGTGCCATAACATATGTAAGTCTAATCATTATGCTGTACACCTTAAATTTATACAGTGCTGTGTTTCATATCTCAATAAAACTAGGAAAAAATTGATGGATGTGCATGTTTAGACAGTATAAGGTAATCAAAAGCAAACCAAGAGAATGTAGTAATTTTAGGTGATGGATCACTATTCATTCTTGGAGGGCAACCTCTTATTAATACCTTGACATATTCTATTATTATCATGCAGCAAGCTTCTTATTTGATTGCTCTTCTTATCCGTGCTCTATGTTCTTCTACTCCTTCTATCATTCTTATTTTACTTACATTCATCTTTATTTCTCAATAGCCCACAGCTCAAAACTGTGGCCTGAAACCTTGGCAAAACCTTACTTTTGGTTATTTAATGTCCCATTTTACTTTCTTTAGTTAACAGTGTTAATGATGAAATTGGGAATATGGTCAGACCGCTAATTTAGCCTCTAAGAGAACCAGAATTCAGGGTGATTAGGCATCTCCATGAGACTGGTGTTAGGCAGAAAACTCAAGTATGATTTGGGAATAGGGCTGATCTAGAAGATGACTGCAGATAAGCTTGAATTGCTCCTTTGATTATTTGGCTTTTGTGAGACTAGGCTAAAAGTAAGGGTTAAATAATCTCCACTATTCTGGTTGGAGGACCATAAAAGGAGTAATTTAGAAAAGTCACTCAAATAACCTTATAAATTTAGAACATTTAAAATGGGAATTGAGAAATTTTCTGAAAAAAAAAGACATTAATAATTATAGCCTACAGCAACATGCTCGGCTATTTTAACGTAGCCAAGGTCATTATAGATTCGTATAAAGAACAGTTAGCTTTCAATTAAAACAGAATACTAGTGGATGCTACTCATAATCTAGGACTTTTGCAAATACGTGCTGTGGACATATTAAAGGCAGGTAAGAAACTGAAGCAGCTTAGAGTATGCATGTATGGAGCTGGGAAAGAAGCTTAGAGTATACTCATCTATACCACCATTAATAGCTGATACACTACCTGCATGATTTCATTTATTCTCTTCATTTCAGATCCACCCATTGTAAAGTCCATACTTCTCTCTCAGGTTTATTCACTAGCTAAATCATTGGATAAAGAAGCATGTTAAATCAAATCCAAGTTCACTGTTTTTTCCTATTAGTATGTGGGCCAGTAGTTGTTCTGTGACACTTCATCTCTCCCCATTCCCCCTGCGAGTTATGTTGCAGCCCAGCCACCAGGTTGAGCAAACACGATTAGAAATTTCAGCACAATGGTGTGTGGCCAGACAGAAATAAGAAACAATAAAGGGTGGTGGGAATGTTGGTAATGGAAGCAGACTAAACAAACAAATCTGCAGGTCAGGCGTAGTGCAGGGACTGACAGTTTTCAGCCTCTGTGCTAACGGTCAGCACTGCAGGGCTGGGCCTAACTCATTTCGTTCCAGTATTTCCTGTCACAAAACTTTGCTTATGGCTAATAACAGGTATCCAGTAATTTATGTATCAAGTTTCAAATGTTACATGAGCAACCGTCAAATAAAATGAAATCGCCTTAGAATTTTTAAATGGTTTATCTAGTTCTTAGTGTGGAATGGTATCCATGTGTAGACACAGACATAATAATTATCAAACTTACTATGTCTGCTCTCTCTTGAGGGCTTTTTCTTATATATTATTTTCACTTAAAAACACACATTATCATTTTCTTTTACATAAATATGCAATATTTTCCCAAAGAAAATAACATTGATATTACTGTTTCACTAGCTGATATTAGTCGCAACTATTGCCATTAAGAAAAAGTTCTGTTTTGAAAGTAAGTTTTTGTTCATTGAAAGGAAATTACCCCTTTCTAGCTACAAGAATGCTGACTGTAATTTAACACTATTAAGTTTCCAGGCAGTGGTGATTTACTGAGATGAGAAATTTACTTCTAAGAAAGTATACTTTTTAAAAAACACTTTCCTATCATAGGATTAACCTCAATGTTAATTTTATCATCCTGTGAGCAGTCTATTAAGTGAAATATACATCAAATTCAATATATGACCCTACCTCTTCAGAAAGCAAAGTGAAAATTAAAATAATGTCCTGGTGCTGGTAATTCTTATATTTTGTATTATACCATTGAGTTAAAATATTTTTGAAACTTTAAAACTTGGAACAAAATTATTAGTATACTCACTATTATATTTTATTTGAAGAGATGTTGGTGATAAGGATGTTGGAGATTGCAGCAGGGTGGTCTTCATGAACAGGTCACCACGGAATAAAAAAATAGGGTCACATGAGCAGAAGGTCAATTCCCAAGTCCAAGGATGTGTATGAGGTCTGACAATTAAGTTTGTAAACGCATTCAAAAAATATCCTACAGAGAGTTCCCTGGTGGTGTAGCAGCTAGGTTTCGGCGCTCTCAATGCTGCGGAACATTTTTGTTCATGGAGAATTGACTGACTTCCATTGTGTATTTTGATGCTTTGTTTCAGGGTCATATTTCATCATGGTACACTCATGTTTCATCACCAGTGATAACATGGTCCAAAACTTCACCTTGCCCCTCTAAAATGTCTTGGCAAACTTTGACTCTCCTTTGCTTTTGTTCATTGATGAGCTCATTTGGAACCATTTTTGCACACACATTTCTCACGCCAAGATTTTCAGTTAAGATTTTCTAACTGTTTCTGTATCAATGTTTACTTGGTCTGCTGTACTTCTGAGTCAGCCAATGATTTTGATACACATTTCAAAAATTTTTACAATGTTTCCATCAGTTCTACTCATTACTGGTCGCCCTCACCTCTCTTCATCACAGATGCTTTCTCTGCCCTTAGAAAAATGTTTAATTCATTTGTACACTGCCATTTCATTTATGGAAGTATCCCCATAAACTTGGACTAACATGTTCATGATGTCACTTCCACTCTTGCCAGGTTTAATAAGAAACTTAATGTTTGTTTATTGGTCTAATTCAAGCTCTGACATTTCTCTCAGTGGCACACAAAAACATGCAACAACAATAATGAACACCACTCAGCAAGACACCACAACATGTTCACACAAACACAGCTGTGAGACACAGATACACCAAGGTCATGAATTCTACCAACTTGTTTGTATGGTGCTGCCAACGCAAGAGCACAGTGGCAAGTTCACGAATTCTACTGTCAGGCCTCTTATGGGCAGAAAAGGAGCCCAAAAATTAACCAGTAAAGAAATATTTAGAAACATGCATTGAAGGAAATATCAAGAAAATGACAAGTTTAAAGATGGAACAGTAAATATTGGGTCAAATACAGCAGAGAGGTCTCATAAAATGAAGACTGAAAACTTTCCCCCCAGCATTGATGACTTTTACAGAAGGAAATGTACTACGGACGTTAGAAAAGTCAAGGTACTAAGAGAGAAGATCAAAGCCTATTTGCTGTAAGTTATAGAAAAAATATAAGGCAAAGTTGTTTTTTTTTTAATTTAATGTAGAAATAGGTTTTAAGGCTATTATATTGACAGAAATAATTTGTTGAGGTTTCTACCTCCTTCACTGTAAGTTTTTCAAAGGCAGAAATGTGACATTTATTTTTTTGCCCTTGCTTTAGAGAGAGTAGTCAACCAGTCTTTGTTGAATTTTTTGTGAATATCCCAAAAAAGAAAGAGGTAGATGACTAAAATTATTTATATGAAGAGTTTTTTGTGTCAATCAGCGGGATGAAGTGAATGACCCATATTACCTTTAAGTTTGTGATATCTTTCTTTTTTTCTTTTAGTATAATAGAGGATTAAGAAGTATTAACAATTGTAAGGATATTTATGTTACTTCAATCTCCTAGGAATACCTTTACTTCTTCTTTCTTTATTAACTTAAAAAATGGAGATAATTAAAATGTCTTTACCTGAAATTTACCCCAAAGAAAAAGTGTGTCTATAATATAACTTAAGTAAAGGTTGAAAAAGTTTTGGATCATTATCTCCTTCACTTTAGACTGAATGTCTGCCACATTTTTTGTGTTCAACTTTTAAAATTTTTTGACACATGGTTGGCTTCAGTCAGACCATCAGCTTTACTGTATCTAGCTCAATCATAGCTTCGTAGGTAAATTCCGTTGTTTTGCAATTTGACTGAAACTGAAACTTGGAAGTCCTGATTTTGAGATATATCTATTTTTCTATCTATCTATCTATCTATCTATCTATCTATCTATCTATCCATCTACCTATTTCTTTTTTTCTATGTCCAGATAAACAAGAAAGGGAAGGAGGAGGAGGAAGAAGAAATGATCATATTTCCAACTGTCAGCAACAACCAAGAGACGATCGTCATGTTGGCTGGCAATAGGAAAACTGGAACACAAACTACATGCAATGCATACTCTGTAACAGGACCCATCCATGAACAATAGCAGAGAGTAATTTTAATTATCTATTTGTGCTAGGTGTTATACATGGTAATTTTCATAAGACGTATTTATTGCTCCCAAGGGTTCTTACAGCACCAGTGAGACCTGGCTAGAGTAGATGGGAAGAGGCTGCTCTTTGCTGTGCATCAATATTTCTATTAATAGACACCACAGTAGCCTCTTAGCTGCACTTTCTGCTGCCATTCTTGGTCTCCAAGCTCATGGAAACTGAGTGCTTTTTACTTAACATACTTCCCATGATATAATTTTCTTGCATAAAACTTAAAACTCTGAGCACCTCACAAAGAACAACCTATGCGCCCCCTACCTCGCGAAGCCCTACTGGCTCCTGCCTAGGCTCCCTCCCCTAACGTATCACTTGTATCGGCCACACTGTTCCTCTTCTTTCATCATTTGAATTCACTACCTTAAATGCTGTATCTTAGCATTTGCAAAATTGCTTCATTCGTAGTACTCGTGTTAGAGAGACTCTCCAACAACCCAATCTACACTTGCTGTAGTTACACCATTTTATACAATTTTCTACCAAGCTTTCTCTACTGGGTGATGGTTTTTCGTTTACTGTGGGTTTCCTTTCTCACAGAATGCTGCATGACAATAGAAAATGTTTTCACTGATGCATTCTCAAGGAGGACAGCTAATGACACAGAGTGGCCATTCATAAAGATGTATGGAGTGAAGGAATTTCCGAGTATAATTCACTTATTCATAGACATTAGGGCAAATGAATTGAGTTCATTAAGCATTCAAGTTTCTGGTTCATGCAGGGACTCCTGAATTCACCTCCTCCCAAGGATATTTTCAATCTACAGCTACATATGATACACTTCCCTCTAGGAAAAGCAAAAACAAAAACAAACAAACAAGCAAGAACTAGCTGAGTGACTCCCATACATTGTCTGAATGAGAAAAATAAAAACTCACATCAAAGTTAGTAGAAGAGGCTGAGACTCCATCTTGCCATAAACTCCACCCATAATGGGAACCTGACCCTTGAGAATTTAACTCCCTTACAATTCTGCAACTATTAAAGAGTAGAGCTGGGATTTGCAGCCAGGTCTTCCTCACAAATCACTTGGAAATCTTATTCTGCCAACTTTATACTAAGGTACACAGTATCACCACAAGGAAAGAGATATTGGGTTGAAAATCAACACTAAGCTAAATGGGTAGAAAGCTCCTTTGGACTGACTTGTGCCCCTGACCCCAATTTATGTATGAAAGTAATACTCAGTGTGACTGTACTTGAGGATATAGGGCTTTTAGAGCTAAGTAAGGCTAAATGAAATCATAAGGATGGGCTCCTAGTCTGAGAGGATTGGTGGCCTTCTAAGAAGAGATCTCTCTTTCTCTCTCTCTCTCCCTGAAGAAGAAATAAGAAAAAAAAAATGACATTATGAATCTTACACCTCTGTCACCTCTCCCACTTACTCATTTCTTTTTTTTTTAATTCATTTTTATTGTTAGACTTATTGGGGTGACATCTGTTAGCAAGGATTACATAGGTTTCAGGCATACAATTCTACAGTGCATTGTCAACTTGTTGTATAATAAGGTCACCACCTAATGTGACTTCTCTTTCCATCACCTTATATTTAGCTTCCCTCCCCCTCCCACCCCCTCCCCTTTCTCCCCTCCCTAACCCACTCGTCCCCAAATAAACATTAAACTATTGATTGTGTCCACTTACTCATTTCTGAGCCACTTCAGATACCTTGTAAGAAACATTGGTAGTTTTATAAATATGAGCAAAAGAATCCTTAAATGTTTGGAAAATTTCCTCTCAAAGAACATAGTAGACACACAGAGCTTTAAACAATCAGCAGTAGGTATAAACAAGTTTTTTTTAAAGGCTTATTTATTAGGAAAAATTTAATTTCAAAACACATTTGAGTTGCATTACAAAAGTTTCTTATGCTGATGGCTTCAGAAATATAGAAAGTACTTTCTCAGCCCTCCGCCATCTACTGCCTAGTTTACCCACTATGCTGAGTTCCCATTGATTCAAAAATGCAAAATGGCAATCAAAAACTGGGCCAACAGGTAGGAAAACCTAGAAATGAACATCCTTGCATTTGATGTAAAGTTGTTCTGTAGATATACAAATAAAAAACTAAAATAACAATTAATATGCATTTGCATAAATATATTTTTATATGAAGGACTTCTACACCGATATAAGACTATTTACATACACATTAATTATAGTTAGTATCTCTAAATGCCCAGAAAGCCTATGCAAAATGATTTATAAGCTTAAATAATATAATTACTCCTTGTTAAATTAAGCTGAATGTAAAAGTAGCTGTTGATTGCTGGTTTATACTAGCCTCTTATTAATAGCATAATTTTAACAAAATTTAATAGTCAATTTTGCTAATCAAATATGACATTTCTACAGATTTTAAACGTGCATTCAAGTTGAAAACATTGTAAAAGCAAAGTACAAATATTGTGTCATGAAATTTATTGAGGCAATTTGATGATAAAATTACTTTTAAAGTTTGTTTTAATAATCTTAGAATTAAAAAAGAAAAAGTTGTATCATCTCTAGATCATTGTCTTTCAATTATTCCACCGCAGCCTAGTTTTTCACCAAATGAGCAAAAGTTGAATGATAAGTCAATGTGTTAATGCCAGTTTAATGCCTGAGAGTTCATGGAAAACTAAATTAAACTATACTTAATGAGCAATATGATAATATTGCTATTTTACAAACATGAATGACTGCTTCTTTTCCAAAGAAACATTTTTCTCTCATTACTGATGTCAGATTAGTGTAAATAGTTACAGAGTTCTTTGAAGAGCTAAAGATAGGGCTTTACTTCCAATTATTTTTCCATTCCTTAAGTCATTATTAAAACTTTATTCAGGACCCCGTAACAGCTTGCTTTATTGTCTAATAGGATACATTGTGACACTATTCTATGTTAGAGCAGAACTATCTTGATCTGATGTAAAATATTTTATGGTGAAAAATGAACTTTGCTATTTTAATTTTCAGTAAAATCTACTGATAAATCTGGATAGCCTACTAAATGCAAGAGTAGGTTTTTACTGAGATAATTTATTGTATTACGTTATTTTAAAAAAATGAATCAGTCTTTTGCTTTTGAAAGAAAATTAAAAAAAAAAAACTATTTTGTACCCTGTACCCAATAACAGCATATTACTGAAAGCTCTGCACATAAAAATTACATTACTTGGCTTTTTATGTCAGTCTTTTTGGAGTTTGAGAATGGGTCACGAGAGCCAGTATTTCTAAGAATTTTCTCATCATAAGACTCACCTGGGGCTTATAAAAAATACATATTATTAGACCACACAATAGAACTACTAAACCAGAATTTCATTAGGGAGACATGTTTCTCCTTTTTAAACATTTACCATAAAAACTTTTTATAGTAGAAATTTTCAAATATATAAAAGATATAATGGTTAGTATAACAAACAACCATGCTTTGATTTTCAAGTCATGATGAAACAAGATAATGTGTTATACACCATGTCTGTCCCCATCCTGTGTGATTTGGGAGCAAATCCCAGGCATCGTATCAGTTCATTCATATGTATTTCATACATAAGAGTCTTTGGTAACAAACCATAATAACATCACCACACCTAATATTCATTAGTAATTACTAAATATCATTTTATATCCAGTCCCTGTTCAATTTTATTATTTTATAGATGTACGTTTTACCATTTGTCTGAATCATAAATCCAAGATCACATAATTTACTTGGTTTATGTATCTTTTAAGTCTTGTAACCAGTGGGGTTTTCTTCCAATCTCTTTTATCCCTTGCAATGTGTTTGTTGAAGAGGAATGTGTATTTTAATAAGCATGCCCCGTGATTCTTATCAAAGAAACTGCAGAAGCTTAGAGCAGGGTGATTTCGCTCAGGGTAAGTGCATATGCTCTGCTTGTATCTATAGATGTGCTTGCCTTCAGGACTGACTCACCATAATCCGGAGACAAGGCAGTTGACCTTTCTATTATTTGTTGCTCCATGTGTAGAACAGTGATAATACCTGTTGTCTTCTTCACAAGGATGCTGTGAAGATTAATGAGCTAATATCGATAAAGCACTCTGAGCTTGTGAAAAGAAAGGCATGTTTGAAAAACTTATAAGAACCTTACAGCCCTTATAAATACTCTTTTGTAAGAGACCAAAAAGTCACCTCTAGCAAATATGCACTATGTGAACTATTTATTAGTGATGAATTAATGGTAGATACAAATCAATTCCTTTCACACTAAAAAAGCATAAATTACTGGGATAGATGGATAGAGAGATAGAGAGCTATAATATCATAGAACAAAACTCATTTATACATTTTATTATTTATCCACCTGGTTACAGGACTGGCAGTCTATACATTTTTTGGTATTTAAGTATAAAAGTATTACAAAAATTAATATAGTCATCATATGTAATAAAAGAAAAACTTTATCAAATCCTAAAAAATAACTGTTCATATAATCTTACTGCCACCAAAACTGAAATTTGTATAAAAAATTTCTATAGAATCACTTATTTTAAATTTTGTCAATAGAGAGAGCTCTGCACTATCATCCTACATAAAAACACTTTTGCAGTTTAAGAGTCATTTTGATAAATTATGGAAAGACTATGGAACTGAAAGTAGGACAGTCTCCAGTTTTAATCTTTCTAAAGCAATTAAATTCTGTATAATCTGGAGCGTGTTGCTTTACCTCTCTGAGCTATACAATTCATTCCATAGAACACTAAGGAAGTTGTTCTTTCTGGTTCTAAAACTCTGAATTAGGGAAAATTCTTTTCCATTAAAAGAAATTGTTTATTGCATATTTATCTTTCCTTGCATTTCTGTTAAACAAACAAAAATTAAAACTCAAAAATAATGAGAAATGTAGAGAACAATTTAAATGCAAACTATTATTCCATTACGTTGTAGTTGCCTTCTGCTGTTGAGTTACACATTCTACAAGGGCTGTCCGGAAAGTATCCAGCTGTGTGAGATGAAAAATAGAGCCATTTATGGCTGAATAGTTTCCAGACAGTCCTAGTTATGTAGTCATTTATAAAATCATAGTTTTAATAATTAATATCCCCTGAGTTCATAACTTTAATAGTAGAATTAGCGGATTTGTGCTATTTGAAATTTATCAAAATACAGCAAAGCATTTTCTTTACAATTATATAAAAATCATTCATTATTTCAAAGCTGGCTTTTCTACTAGAAACCACATACCAGGTAAAAGAAACTAAATTTAGCAGCAGATGCCTAGCACATAGCCTTCCAAATATTATTTTATATAAATCATCTGCATATTTTATATAGTTTAATTTTCTATTATTGTAATAAGCATCATTTTTCGCTTAAACAATATCATTATGGCTATCTACCCACATAAATGTTACATTGATATTTATATCTATTCCTTATTATAGGGACAACAAACAGAAAGATTATCTTCAAGGTAATAATAAAGTTACATGGAATCAATGGATGACTCTAAGAAGGAGAATTTTATTGTGTGTAGATCAAACTGACATTTATATTTCTAGTTCCATTTTGAAGTTCTTAGGTGAAGAGGGAGGGCCAATGGGGAAGCAAAGATAACAGGGAAGTATGAAAGATAAGGAGAGGCTGCATTGATTACTAGAGTATATGGAACCAGACAGAATGAATTAAGAAGGTCTCTGTATAAGCCAATAACTGACCTGCTACACAGACTTCTTATTTGGGCTTCTCACTGGGTTAAAAAAAAAAAAAAACAATGCTTTTATAATCTTGGATATGGGTGCACTTCTTGAACTGTACACTCTTAATCTTATAACACATTTATATTAGAATATACGATGCCAAGTTCTTTCTGCTTCATCTTACATTTTGCTAGTTGCTTGAGTTCTGGTTAACGGAGAGTCTAGTGCATTTGCATAGTGAAGTGCTTGGCACTAGGCAAAGCTAGTGCCTATCTCTTGCCCTCAGATTACAAAGTAAAAGATTTTACTTCCATTTTGCAGATGAGGAAACCGTAGTGTTTCCAGCTCCATGGCCAGGAACATTTAGCCATGTTTCTGACTGCCTTTCTATCCCCGCCTTCTGAGCAGAAAATTGGCTCAACATTTTGACTGTATTTTTTTTTCTTTTTATCATTAGAACCCAAACCACTTGCTTTTCATTTTTATCTCATTACAAGTAAACAGCAAGTCTTCTAGTTGTACAATATCCCTCAGATCTTATCAGAACATGGGGATGCATCAAGAAGCACAGTGCGTTGCCTTACACTCCTAACTTTCCAATAGATTCTAAACTTCTTGGAGCAGAGAACATGTTCATTTAGTTACACAGTACAGTGCCTGGTTCAAAGTAAATGTTTAATTTCAAAAAAAAATTCTGTTGATTACTGAGTGTTTGCAGTCACAATTGTTTACCAACTATCAACATAACTTCTTTGGCTTCTTACTTCTGTCCTTTAAACTAAAGCATCATGGCCTTTTTCTCTGCTTCACGTTAATGTCAGATGTCATTTACTTGTGTCACTTGCATTCTGCTAGCTCTAATCAACTCCAATCCTCTTTCTCCCATTCCAGAATGCATATTAGAATATGAATAAGAAAGATTGACATTTTAATATCAATAAGCTCAGAAGTATTTTCATCAATAGAAAAACAAAAAATAGAAACTATCAGTAACCAAGTACAGTAGACTCCCAGTTAACCGGCACCCTGGGGGATTGGTAGATGCCTGATAAATGTAAACAGGCCCTCCATTAACCAGAACTCAGGCAACCTGCACTCTCAAGAAACCAGCAAAATCTCAAGCAAGCTTTTGCGGGTTGCTTGAGAGTGCAGGTTGCTTGAGTTCTGGTTAACAGAGAGTCTACTGTACTTGTGACTCACTTCAGAGCTGTTAAAAGACCTACAGTCAAAACCAGTGGTTGAACACTGGGAATCTGAGAGTTGGAGTTCAATCCCAATGGGAATCACTCCTCTGATTGTCTGACTTAATTCTCACATCTCCACAACTCAAGAAATAGGGCTACTTGATGATCTCCTTGCAAGTTCAGATGGAAACTGGAGACCTCTCTAGAAACTCCTGTTTCTGTACCTAATGCACAAGCAGATTCTGCTGCTTACAGCCACAATTGCTGCTGCTGGCTGCTACTGTGCCTTCTGCATTTTGCCTACTCTGCTCCTAGATTACACATAACTAGGTCATTTAACCTTCTGAAATACACTTCTTTTGTTGCACGAAACCTATACCAACTGTCTCATTTTCAAAAATAAATCATTTTACTCACTAGAAGGTATATCTGTCTTGTTTAAAATTCTATAATTTTGTGTCTCTTGCACCTTCAACCCCTCCTTTCTAATTATCTCCAGTTCTGTTCTGAATTGTGATGCATCATATAACACATGATGTATTTTCTATCCTTATCTTGGCCTCCCGTTTCTCAAATTTTAGAAAAAACAGTCTAAAATGCGTGTGCAGTAACAAGAAAGATTATTATGATGAGCTTTGTACGTGTGCCAGATTATTGTTGGCCATGATCATTTTCTTAATGTATAGTTTATATCAATATGTAAGAAAACAATATTTTTAGAGAAAAAAAAAAGCAGATCTTTTTGCTGTATTTTCTTCTAGTGGTAAGAAAGATGGAACAAATATTGGTTTGTAAAATTATATTCCAGAACACTAATTGAATATTTATTTCATGGACAAATAAACCACCTGGCCCTGTATTCCTTGTGGAGATGTTTTATATTTTCCAATTCTTTCTTTTACATACTCATTAATGACACAAAACAGTGCAGTTTGCATTAGGAATTTTCCTAAGTATGAAATACTCAGTTTCCAAGTGTTAAGTCAACATAGACAGTATAAATATAAGCACTAGGTATGAGTATGTGTCTAAGTGTGCATTACATATGTGCATATATACACATATAAGTGCATATCACAAACAGCCATGTACTTTCTATTTCTATCATAATATCTATTGTTAAAAAATGGAAAAGTTCAAAAATATTGCTGCATTTTGAAAAATTGTTGCCTTCTTGTCTGTATAAGACTATGCTGAACGTTTATGATGGCTTTCTTATTCATATTTGTCAGAGTACAAATATTAACAAGGTTTTTACAATGTTTTTTAATTTACAGATCTCGTTTCCAATGGTTTCTAGTAAAAATGCAAACTTTGATTGAGGGTGATATTTACTTCTTGTTTACAATGGTTAGGTAATACTGTTAAGTTTGATATGGAAGACTTCACCAGTACAGTCATGTGCTACCTCAGGATATTTCCATGAAGGACAAACAGCATATGTGAGGATGGTCCCATAAGATTATAGTAGAGCTGAAAGCTCCCTATGGCCTGGTGACATTGTAGTTATTATAGTGGCTGCAGTACAACACATTACACACATGTTTGTGGTGATGCTGGTGTAAATAAACCTACTGCACTGCCAGTCATATAAAGTATAGCACATACAATTACATAATACTTGATTATGATAATAAACAACTATGTTGCTGGCTTATGTATTTACTATACTATATATTTTTGTTTAGAGTTGACTCTTTCTATGTATATAAAAAAAAATACGTTCACAGTAAAACATTATGCCATGCATGTTATGGTGGAAGCAGCCTCATACACCTCATATTTAACGTCTCCTAATTGCATCATTTTTCTTGTGCTTTAATTTATTCTCACATTGTTTTGTACAGAAACATGTTGTATATGTTTGTACCCTAGAAGCAGTGGGCTATCCCATACAGCCTAGGTGTGTAGTGTGGGCTGTACCATTTAGGTCCGTGTAAGTGCACTCTATCATGGTCACACAAAATAAAATTGCCTAAGAATGCATTTCTAAGAAGATGTCTCCATCATTAAGCAGCACATGGCTTCATTGTCCTCTGAATTCACGGACACCTACCTCCCTGACCCTACCACCAAGCCACTATAAAGGAGTTCTAGTCTGATCATGAAAATAGCTAATCAACCTCTAAGATACTCTTAAATAAATATTTGATGCTAATTCTAAAATATTTCTGCTGGCAAAAGCAGTGGGAACCTATTAGCTGTCTATTAATACATTTTTAAATGTTTTAAAATAACAAATCAGATTATAGTAATGTATTAAAACTTTTGGTAGGGGTTTACTTCTTAGGAAAAGTACCACTAAAGGCATCTGTTTTTCAGACTTGGGATTGTCTAATCTATTTCTCCCTGCTTCAATTTTTCTCAAACTATTATCTATTCCCACACCTATAATTTGTTCTTCTATGCTTTACAAACTTTAGATAAAACATAGTTCAAATACTAGTCTTATTACTGTTATCTAGCTTGAACAAAAAGGAAATTACATTTCTATTATTCTTTTGATTGTTTCTTCCTCTTAAAATAGAATTCAATATGTTTCCAATTTTTATTTAATGTTTTAAAGTAAATAGCATACCAGGGCTGTCCAGAAAGTATCAAGCCATGTAATATGAAAAATAAAGGCATTCATGGCTGGATTTTTTTCCAGACAGCCCTTGTATAATAGCAAATGGTACACATGTATATGCATGTGTTTATATACATACATATATGTATAAATTATGGATTTACATATATGCTATTTATCATATTTATTTATATATTACATAGTTATGTATAATACATAAGTTGGGTCAAAATTTTTTAAATAGCTTCCAGATTATTAGAATCTGAATATTTAAATGTCAAACGTTATTCCCTGTAGGCTATAAAGAAACTGCAAAAGATTTACATGCTGTGTGTATATGTGTGTTTGTGTGTTTGTATCTCTAAAGAGTTTTAGAAGTCAAAGTTTTCATTAAGAAAAGTATTTCTCAGGGACACAGCAATAGAAGAACTTCTGAACAATGTGAACATAACACTTGGATGCAAGCAAACCAGTTTGAAAAGCACTTTTGGGGGAAAAAAAACCTCACTTTCATTAATGAATTTTGGGCTATGCAGAGGGTGACTTATAAACATGACCAATGGATAAAGAGGGTGTAGCAGAGCTGGTTAATATTTCAAAGGAAGGTCAAGTATGATAAAATTAAATTTCAAAACAGGAACTGCCTTCATTGGTCATAATGGAATAACTTGTATTGGACTACCTCTGTCACTGAAAACAAGTTTAAAAGTAAATATATGAAATGACTCTTTAGAGGTTGTATGTCAAAACTGTGACCCTTGAGAGATGGGAGTGATGATTAAATTCAAATTGTACCAGATGGCCACCTGGATGCATTTTCTTGACTACACTAAAGGAAGAGAAGGCAAAACAGGGCGTGGAGGTCTCACTGAGCTCAGGAAATATAACTTGGAGTTCAGAGTCACCAAGGTGGTGGGAATGAGGGCAGGAGACATTAGTGATAGGGGCTATGGGGAGAAAGAACTCAAGCATCTCCATGGTGGTACCTGAATTTTGTGGTGCCAAAAACTAAGGTATATTTTCAAAGTTTGTGACCCTGCAAGGTCTGGTAAAATACATCTACTGAGAAAAATATACTGACTAAGTGTATGTTAGCTGAACAAATACTGAACCTTATACAGTACTAGTCAAAAAAAAGGAGTTTTGACCTGTCAGACTAAAGAAATCTCATTAAAAACCCCAGGCATTCGGAAGGCAACCTAGAAGGGTCATACATTTGGGCAAGTTTCATCCAAAGCCAAAGCAAGAGCAACTCTAGATCTATTGTAATGAAGCTAAAGGGCTCAAAAAGATAAAGGTGATTCTCCAATAAAGCAAAGTGTCCATTCAACAAAACAAAATACTGTATTAATTTTAAAAAATACAAAATCTAGACTCTAAGCAAGGTAACATTCATAATGTCCCACATACAATTAGACAAGAACATTTTACTAAGCATGCAGAGAAGGAAATGTGTCCCATTATCGGGGTATAAATAAACCAATAAAAATAAGACTATAAACAACAAAAAAGTGGACTTAGCAAAAAATTATTTTAAAAGCTATTAGACATGTCTTTGAAGATTTAAAAGAAAACCTCAATACAATGAAGATGAAAATAGGAGATCTCAGATTTACTACTAGAACCAGCAACCAACAAGTATCAAAAGGAAATGGCAAAAATGTCAAAAGCAATATGAGAAATGAAAATTTAACTGAGTAGTATAACAATGTATTAGAATCTCCAAAATTCCCACCAAATCAGTGAGTTTTAAAAAAGAAGTGTAATATAAATTGCTCAGATTGAGGTGCTAAGGGGAAAAAAAGAGCTGAACAAATAAGCAGAGCCTCAGTGATTTATGGGACAGAAACAAGCAGTATAATATATGGGCAATTGGGAAATTAGAATGAGAGCAGAAAGATATTCATGCTGATATAAATATTTGAAAAAATTTATAATAGAATTTTTCCAAATTTGATGAAAATTTTAAGCTTCTAGATTCAAGAGACTCAACAAAACCCAGAAAAGATAATCTCTCTTTGGCACATGGACACACAGAGTGAAAGCCACATCATAATCAACTAACTAAAACAAACCAACGAAAAGAACAAAAACAATGAAAATGACTGTTTTGAGAAATTTTAATAATCAACAGAAAATTTTCATTTGCACTAGGATCTTTAAAATTTTTTAAAATACTAAAAAAACTTTTATAAGGAAAATAATTGTAATATTGACATTTAGTCATTATACTGTAATTTAAAATACTAGATATGTTGAAGATTAAAGTGTTTATTTATAAAGGAAACACATTACTAAAAGTAGTTTGACGGTGCTTGCTTTTTTATCGTGTAGCTACAGAACGTGTTGCTTTCCTACAGTTGGGCAGATTGTCACAGTACTTCCTCTGTTTGGACCAGCTTCAAACATCTATACTCCATGGGCCCAAGGTTGTGAAATAACCTTTCACGTAAAATGTTTTTTAGTCTCACTTCCACTATGCTCTCTTAATTTTTTTCTCTATCACTGCCATTTTCCTCATTTATGTTAAAATGTTTGCCTTCACTAAATACTGCTGGTGGCAAAGCTAATTTATTTTGATAGGAGGCAGTTCAGCATTCCCTCTATCAACTTTTTCTGTTGTAACTCTATATTTGATTTAAATTTTACTTTTAGCATTATCACTTTATTTCCTAGCTGCACTTTCATCATTGATGGCTAGTTTCCTCTATCAATTTTCCATTTTTGGAAAATGTCACAGTCTATCCCTGGATAACAAAAGGGTATCACAACTACACACTTGCTGTCTGTGCTTTGAACTAGCAGATATGCAATGACCACTCACCGGTAGACTTTGAAAGAAGTGTGATTTAGTGACTTGTGAACTGAAGATCTAGGTGTGTACTTTAGGCAAATATTCCTAGTGAATACACCTTGGTATTATCCCCAAGTTACCGATGATAAATTAGAACTGAAAGAAGATATGGAGCAACGTTCTCCAAATTACGTTACATTATGGGTGATTGTCCCTGCTAGGATTAGAAGCAAGCAAACCTGACTCTAAGCTGCCGAAGTGCCTTCAGTGCAATCGAGTGTTCAGTAGGATCTCACTTTGCTTTACATAAAACATCACCTGGGAGAAGTAACTTAAGTACTGATAGTTGACTTATAGTCCACCATTTGACCCCTTCATAGGTTTGGAAGGGTTTAATTTGTATATTTCAAAACGGAGTAGTGGACCTAAGTTGATCTGAGTCAAGGTAGGTATTTTAAAATATTTTCTCATCTGTTTACTAGTTATGAATCACCTTTATAGGTGAATGCAGTGTTTACCACTGTTTTTATTTTACATTTCTGCACTATCATAACATATTTGGCAAATCAAGAAAAAAAGAAAGTGGGTCGAGTTCATATTAACTTCTATTGATTTAGTCTTTCCTCCTTATATAGAGCTCTGAGCCTGCTTCTTACCTCTTCAAATCCTTCATAATCCAACCTACAATCTCTCTCTCTCTCTCTCTCTCACACACACACACACACACACGCACACACACACACACACACGCACACACACATACACAGACACCACAGTTTTATAGCATCATCCAAAATAAATATAACTATTGCAGCTTGCCAACTAATTCATTATACCTGATTCTTTAGACCATTTTATAGACAATTAAACATCCACAGAACCAACTTTTGAATTGTGAAATCACATCTTTTCACCCATGGGAAGCAATTGTTGCTTCACCTGAGGTCAAATTGAAAATTATGCCTTACAGAAGCTTAGAGTGTGGATTAAAGGAAAGAAAATCTGTAGTGATATCTTAATATGAGCATAGTTGGCCATAATTCTGGAATTTTTCTTTTCGTTTTCTGAAAGGTTGCATGCTTTAAATTATCTACAACATATTTTTTGAGGAAGCCTCAGCTGGGACCTCATGTATATCATGCACATAGTGCAAAGCAGCATTTTCATACAATAATAAGCTATTAAAATGAATGACATACTCTAGATGAACAGACATTGAAGGGACACATATAATTGTTTAAAAAATAAAATGAATTACACAGGATATATACAATTGTGCCACTGATGTATTTTAAAAAGAATGTTAGCATAATAAAAACAGTAGACAGTGGTTAAAAAGCATTTTCTGGTGAGAGAGAAGAGGAGAAGAAATAATTCTACTTCCAAGTATGTTTGTTTTTTAATTACACATTTTCTGTATCACTTGACTTTATCAGTGAATGTGTCACTGTGGTAATCAGAAGTACATATAATATATGTTTACAATATATATTACATATATAATGTATATATTATATATGAGGTGGGGCAATTAATTTAATGAACTTATTATAGAAAAAGTGTTACCTACTCCATTGTTGAATATCACTACAGTCACCTTTGAAGCATTCCCCTTGGGAAGCTGTGCACTGATGCCAGTGCTTAGTCCACCCTCCAAAGCAACCCTGGAACTCTCTGTCTGGGAGGGCCATTAGAGAGAGCTGCTATCGTTATGACACCTTACTGAGTTGTTTGTACAGTGCTGCCAACATAAGTGCACAGTGGCAAGTTCACACACTTAATTGTTAGATTTTGGGTATGGTGACAGCTCTGATGGGCATTCCAGAAAAAGAGTTCCAAAATTACTTTGAAGAGTGGGCTAGGTGCGGGTGTCTGGGCATACTCGTAGCTTCCAAAGGGGGGTACTTCACAGGTGACCGTAGTGACATTCAACAAAAAAGCATATAGCACTTTTTCTAGGGTGAATTCATGAAATTTATTGTCCAACATCATATTACATATTATATATATATATATATATATATATATATATATATATATATAACAAAATATAATATATAATCAATATATAATTCTAGCTAAAAATTACTCCTAACAAGGTTTTCAGAGAAGTGGTTTCTATTGGTTCTATTCCTGGATTATGTAGTTGTTTTTTGTTATAAATTAACAAATTACTCTGAACACAGTGGTTTGAAACAACACAGACATATTATCCCCCAGTTTCTTGAGTCAGGAGCCTGGGAATGAATGGATTACTCAAGTTTTCTGCCCAGGTTCTATCTAGCAAAGCTGAAATCAAAGTGTTGGCCAAGAGGCATTGTCGTCTGGTGTCTAGGTTGTTGGGGTTTTTTTTTTTTGGTGTTTTTTTCTTTGTTTGTTTGTTTTTATCTTTTGAGTAGCTGGCAGAATTTAGTTCTTTGAGTTTATAATTATTGAGGTCCCTGTTGTGCTGGCTGGCTGTCAGCTAGTGGTCAATGTGAGCTCCTGGAGGGGTCTTTTTCATAATCCCACAACTCACATCATCACAGTTTACTTCTCTTCTAGGCCAGGAAGCTAATTTCTCTGATGCTTCACCTTTCTTTAATATTTTGACTGATTGGTGAGGCTCACCCAGGATAACCTCTCTTTTCACTCTAAACTCATCGGCTAATTCCCAAATCATGAGAGTATTGTCATATCCTCAATGGTTGTATTTTTACTCAAGTGGAAGTGTTTATTGGGGTCATATTTGAACTGTGCCTACCACAGTCAGATATTTCTGGAAGAACAGCTGCTAAATTGGTCATCGAACCTTCCACATTAGCCTTTCTTTCCTCTGCATTGTTTATGACATATATAGGAATAACATGGCAAATTATAGATGCAGGGACCTGTGCCTGTCTAACATGGCATCATTTTCTCCTGGGAGAACAAAGAAAGAAAAACAACACTCCTCCCCACGCAAAATGCCTATAGAGGCATGATCAAAACGAACCAAATGAACTATTGGGATATTTCTAGCCCCCAAATAAACCAAATACATTCTGAATAAATACTGCCCCTCCATCTCTATTTCTCTAATTTCGTCTTAGAAAGCCCATTTATTAAACGTACACCTTCTCCTTCACAATACTTGTATCTCTCTTGACTTCTCCATCTATTGTTAAGTGAAAGTCAAACATAGAGTTGCGCAGAGACCAAGGTCTTCAAACCCTGGTGCGATTCTCTTGTTTTCATACCAGACTTTCATAACATACTGAATATACTAACACCTCTGTCCCCTATCAAACGCACAATTAAAATTTTAGAACCATTAATTTCTAAGTATACTATGTGCACAGATATTTTTCTCTATTAAGATATTTACTCTCAATATTATAATTTATACTAGGACATAGTTTTATAGTTGATTTGATTCTTTACATTTTTGTCAGTTTTTAACCTTAGTCTTCCATTGTTACTTTTAGCCCTTGAAGTGGCAAATAAGAAAATCCAATACATTTATATGTTCATGTTCATAGTTATTGCACACATTTTTTAGCAAGTCTTGTTGTATTGTCACAATTGGAATACAATTGTAGCTCTACTGGGCTATTTTATGAGGCAATAATCCTGTTGCTTATGAGTGAACTCGATTACAGTCCCATAAAACTACAGTAGAAAACTATTACCTTACAAACATTTTTGGTTGGTATTTTATTTATTTTTAAATTATATCTAGTAAAGATATAGTTAGCAATAAAAGTTCTTCAGGTATCGTCTAACTGAAAATCAAATTAGAAAAGTCACAAAATGAAAATACCTGCTAATGAGTGCATCTTAAAATTTTTCTAAATGTGTCTCTTGAACTTCTCTTTATTTGATTGTCCTGGAATAGATGTGTGTCTCTTTGTTATTAAGTGATATTTTGTGAAATGTCAGTAATATGAATACTAAGTTTAAAATAGTAAAACATCCATTATTTAGCCAGTATTTTTTAAAGTGATGATTTTGTTATTTGAGTCATTGTTTTGTACCTTCAACTTTCTATGTGGTTAAGACTTATCAAGGGCAGATAAGTCAGTGTTGGATCTCAAGCTTCTTTCCTTTATCTATGAATAATTTCAATTTTATCAGAATTAAATAAAATTTTAAGAAAGCCCACACATTTATTGAAGATATGCTGCTTGCAAGGAAGAATGCATGATTATTGCAGACACTGAGAAGGCCTATGTATAGCACGCACTGCTCCCAATTACACGTGATGTGGACACAGGACCGATAAGCAGGCAATGGCTGTTCTCCTGCTTTGTTTCTGGAAACATCATTTTCTTACCTAGTATGCATATGATTATGTATATCAAACACAACTAATCTAATTTGATATCTGAATAAGTGAATCATTAGAAATAAAAAGTGATCTCACCTCTATTCTTTCTTTCCTGATAATTCAGGAGATTAATCACTTAAAAATAATTTTGAGATACTTCTGACATAATTTTTAGATATCTTTTTCTTAATACAACACAGTTTTATAGATTAAAAAAAAAATCTTTTGCTCACTTAAAATTTTTATAATTCCCAAGAGGTCACTTACAGACATCTCCGTGCTAGCCCCAAACTTCCAGGGCATTCTGTAGCTACAACTTCATCTCCAGCTGTGCTGGTCAGGAAACTTGATGGTCTGAACGGGAGTTGGCCGACTGTGGCTCTCAAGCCAAATTCAGCTCACTGCCTATTTTTGTAAATTAAAGGAACACAACCACAGCCATTTATTAAAAGGTTTTCTGCAGCTGCTTTCATGTTTCAATGGCAGTGTGGCATAGTTTGACAGAACTATATGGCCTGCAAAGCCTAAGCTATTTACTATCTTGGCCCATTACTGAAAAAGTTTGCTGACCACTAATCTAGAAGCTAATCTTAACCAAATGGAAATGATGAATAAATACCAGTTTTCTTCCCACCTAGGTAAAGTTTTCAGGTGTGTTTCACACATAGTAAATTTTAGCTTCTGTTGCCCACAGGGGTCATTAGTTCAGTAACACACCTTCATTGGCTTTCCTCTTGCCCTTGTTATATGTTAGCACATTCTCATCAAGCTTTCTGGGATGTCTCTCAAATAAATAATTTGTACCCAAATCTCAGCCTCAGAATGGGATTGTGAGGAACCCAAACTTAGATACATTCTATTGAACATGATCATTTCATCTGTACAAATACTACTTAAATTAACTTTGTGATTTGCTATGTGACAAGATTTTATTCAATGTATTCATCTTTTACTGAAAACATCATGTACCAGATTGAAAGGTATGACAAAGTTGCAAGATAATCTGAGGGATAGATTTTGTAATTCTCTTTACCTTTTGGCAACTTTTTGTGCCCATATTCAGCATTAAGTTTAATTTATGTTGGTATTTCACTGTGTATTTTATGAGAAGAAATTATTCTTCAATTCTCTCCTACTCTTAAGATATAGAGTAATTATCATCAACCGTTGTAATTAAATCACTCTGAGAAATACATAATAACCTATCCCTTAAGACAAAAGACTAAAGAAGAAGACATCATGACTTCTTGCCATTGATTTAAGAAATGCGTTAGTGGTTGGGAGGGTAAGCATAAGCTGCTTGAGAAGGAACCAGGGACATCATTACTTGTGTAAATGGACACATTCTGCTACAAAGCATGCTAAGGGTCCAGGACTACCACGATCCAACTTGCTGTCTACTGGGTTATATACCCACAATTAAGGCTGAGTGGAAGAGCTGGCCTTTCAGGGAGAGGGCAAGCACAGAGTGAAATTTTCTATCTCAGCTAATGCTATGGAGAGGGCTTAGAATCTGTAAGCCCAGAATATTGAAGACAGAATAATGAAGAAAACTGGACTATCATCCTTGGAAGGTTCAACCCTCGTCTCTGTCTGAACACAGAGCAGAAGAGCTAGAATGAGGTAGTTACACAAAAGCATATGGTGGTGAGATGAGGTATTATGCCAAGTGCTTACAAAGAAATTTTGGAGACAGTGACCTTTGGCAGAAATATATTTTAGTAGCCAAAGTTCATTCAGTTTCTCTGATCTATATTTTTTCTTATTAAGGACAGAAATTGTGGTATCATAGGTGTTGGTATCATTTTGCAGAAGAATGTATATGGAAGACAATTTTCTAGTTTCATTCTCTCAGTATTTTAGAATACTTTTAGGGTCTGGTGGAATCTAGGGGGTTTATAGTTATCTGCCCCTACCCCATTTGTTCAGAGTAATTTGCCTGAGTATTTCTTTGGGATCTAACAGCTGAATGCAGTGAGATATCCAAGAATTGTTCAAACACATGCTTTGTATTACACAGAACAGGTCAAGAAATGTTGAATAGAATGAGAAATTCTGAAACTCAGTTTCATGTTTATCCTTTGCACCTCTACATTGGGTATTATTTGCAAGACTCCCCTCTCTCTTCCAAATCTGTTACTTTACATTCTCAAATAGTGTATTTTTGATTAAAATTAAAAAAATAGATCATTCACTTTTGAAGATGCCATTACAGATACACAATCTCTCATGTTGATGGTTTTTAAAGTTGGAACTATCTTAAATTCCCTTCCTGCCAGAAATACCTTTCTATGCTAAAATCACCTTCAGTCTTTCACTGAAAAAGAATAATAACATCTAGATCATGTCATAAAATGTTTTACAACTCGCAGGCACTCAGTTTCTGTTGATCTTGTCATTCTCTTTTGCCAACTCTCTAACAAGATGTCTCATTTTTGCTCTTAGCTACTTAAAATAGTGTAGTTCAACATGTTTTAGATTTTACATCAGTTTACTGGAAGACAATTCTTAAAAAATATTGTGCTTATCAAAAATCTGTTATGTCACTTGCATCTCATGTTGTTTAATATTCCCTGTAGTAAGTATCCTAAAAATGAAAAGTTTTAAAAAATAAAGTTCAAATTTACATTATGGAAAATGAGACTCCTTTTTCCCCCTTGGAATCATTTTGTTCCCATCTATATTTTAAATTAGTTATTCATACAACTGTGAAAAAATAGATTCTTAGCCACAAATCCCTTTTTGAAAGCAATTAGAGAAAGCTTATTATGTTAAAATATGTAAATTTACATATTTATTCTCCTTTTCCCCAAACACTGAAAACTAAATTGCTTGACTGAAATAAAGACTCTCCAAAGGTATTTTACAAGCCATTCAACTGTTAAATTTAGGTCAAAGTCTAATACATTGTCATAATTTGCTATTTATTTATTTATTTTTTTCTTAATTTGTCATAAATTACATGATTATTAGGAGATATATTGCTTCATTTTTGCTTCATTTTCATTTACATGATGTTAAATGCATCATGCAAAAAATACATGAATAACTAAAATATATTGAGGTTCAGTCATGCAAATAATTAAAAGACAGGAATTTGCATTAAACCTATTGTTTGTACCTGAAAACTACAGGAAAATAGTCAACTTTTTCTAATGCACTTATACAAACTTTTTCCTTTGTGGGTTTCAAATTTTTCTTCTTATTTTTCCTGCCACATGACTCAAAAATTTTAGGGTGTTTGGTTAGAGGAGTAGAAATACAACTTAAGTCAAGAGGTTTTGATCAAATTATAGTCTGTGTATTGCTCAACAGATTTATTTGCTAGTCATTCTTTTTCTTCGTTAGAACTTGATCATGGGTTTGAGAACTTTTCCTACTCCTCTACCACCACTATTTTTGTTGTTGTTATCCTTAAAGATGCCGTTTTCTTCCAGTTACTATTTGATTTGTCTGAAGTAGGCACCTAAATCAAGCTGAACTAATCACATTAATTTCTATCAAGGGACAGTATAAGCAAATGAGTTTGTTTGTTTGTTTTTCTGGGTATTCCTTGGCTGGGAATCAAACCCAGGCTGCTAGGTTGAGAGTGCTGAAGCCTAGCCACTACACCACCAGGGAACCCCCTACAAATGAGTTTTTAATGCAGAAAGAAACAAAGATGAATTAAGCACAGAGAAAGAAAGAGAGTTTGTGGGAAGATACATGAAAAGTATATCAAATGAATGCATTAAGTTTTTGCAAACTTAATTGTAAGACCTCATATGATGCCAGAACTGATGGCCATTCCAGAAAGAGTTCCAAAATTGCTTTGAAGGGTGGACTAAGCACTGGCATCGGTGCACAGCTTCTCAAGGGAAGTATTTCAAAGGTAAGCATAGTGATATTCAGCAATGAGGTATGTAGCACTTTTTCTAGAATGAGTGTGCAAACTTAATTGTCAGATCTCATATTCGGTTTTCATACAAAAAAACTATGCATTAAAAATTTAGAGAAATAAAATAATTTAGAGAAAAAGAACAAACAATCCTAAGGTATGTATGGAGCCATAAAATGCTAAATAAACAGAGGAATCTTACAAAGTAGAACAAAACTGGAGGCTTCACACTTCCTGATTTCAAATTACCATATTTTGCCATGTATAACGTGCACCCATATTTTTGGCTGAAACCTGCAGGGGAAAAAATCTTTTGTTTTAATTTTTAAAATTTAATTTTTTTATATTTAGGTATTTGTTTTTGTATTATAAAGAAACTTTACCATTTATTTTTTAATATGTTATGATACAAAATGTTTATGTAACAAATAATTACAAAACAAAAAAACATTTATATAAATACAGAATTAGTACCACCCAAGGATAATGCACATCCCTATTCTTCTCTCATAAATTTAGGCAAAAAAGTGCACATTACACATGGGAAAATATGGTATATTATAAAGCTATAGTAATCACAACAGTATGGTAATGGCATAAACACAGACACAGAACAATGGAACAAAATAGAGAATCTAGATACCTACCAATACATACATAGCCAATTAATTTATAACAAAGGAGCTAAGGATATACAGTGACAAAATGTCAAGCTCATCAATAAATGGTGCTGGAAAAACTGGACAGATACACGCAAAAGAATGAAACTGATCCATTATTTCACAGTGAGCATAAAAGTAACTCACAATGGATTCATTGTACAAAAGTAACTCACAATGACTTGCAGGTAAGACCCGAAACCTTGAAACTGAAACAAAAACATAGGTGGTAAGATCCTTGACATAGGTCTTAGAAATTATTTTTTTAGGATTTGACACCAAATCAAAACAACAAAAGCAAACATAAACAGGTGGGATTACATCAAACTAAAAAGCTTCTGCAGAGCAACAGAAACCATTAACAAAATAAAAAGGCAACCTATTAAATGGGAGGAGGTATTTGCAAATTATATTGTATATTTGGTAAGGGGCTAATATCCAAAATATTTAAGGAACTCATAAAAGTAAATAGAAAAAAAAACACAAATCCAATTATAACATGGGCAGAGATTAGACATTTTTCCCAAGAAGATATACAAGTGGCCAACAGATACATAAAAAGATGTTCAACTTCATTAACTGTTAAGCAAATGCAAATCAAAACCAAAATGAGATATCATTTTGTTAGATACGGCTATTATTAATACGTCAAGAAATAACACCTCTTGGAGAGGGTTGGGAGAAAGGGTACTACTCACTTTATTGTTAGAAGAAATGTATATTGGTGCAGACACTGTGGAGTACACCACGGAGGTTTCTCAAAAAACTAAAAATAGAACTACCATATAAAACACTAACTCAGTAAGATGTAAGCACCCTCATGTTCATTGCAGCATTATTTGCAATAGCCAAGACATGGGAAGCAATCTAAGTGTCTCTGGATGTATGAATAGATAAAATATATGTAAGTGTGTATCTATCTATCTATCTATCTATCTATGTATAGATAGATAGATAGAATATATACAATGAAATATTCTGCCATAAAAAAATTCTTGCCATTTGTAGCAACATAGATGAGGGCATTATATTAATTAATATAAGTCAGACAGAGACAAATGCCATATGATCTCACTTACACATGAAATCTAAAAAGACAACAGCAACAACAAATCCAAACTCATAGATGCAGACTGGTGGTTGTCAGATGTGGGGAGTGAGGGGGATAGATGAAACAGATAAAGCTGGTCAAAAGGTACAGACTTACAGTTATAAAATAATAAGTCTTGAGGGTGCAATGTGTAGCATGGTGATTACAGTTAATATTTTATTGCATAGTATATAGTTGCTAAGAAAATTTGTCTTAAAAGTTCTCATCACAAGGAAAAAATTGTAACTGTGTGGTGATGAATGTTAACTAAACTTATTGTGGTCAAAGCATTATGTTGTACATCTGAAACTAATGAAATGTTTCATGTCAATTATAGCTCAAAAAAATCTTAGCAAGTCAGAAAGCCTTTGATCTATGTTTCTCCTGTTTTTTAAATCATGTTCCCAAAGAGCAATATGGAGGAATTTGCCTCATTTTGGCTTCAGAAGTGTTGACCTAATTTTGATTCCCTTTATAAAAGGCATAGAGATTAGTACTTACTAGCCCTCCTTTTATGGATCATGGTTACCAAGAGATGAAGTTCTACTCTCAGTTAAATGATGTCCTCTTTCCAAACCACATGAGTCTCTAGCTGGAGGCCTTTCAGTTACTTTTTCACAAACAGAATGCAAGAGTACATCAAAGGGTGGTTTGACTAGCAGCAGTCAGGTTTCAGTTGTTTTCGTTTTTAAAATAAGCTACAGTTACAGCTCAAGTCTGAGGTTTCTTCACTGCATATGTAATTAAAAAAAAAATACTCTGCCCTCTTTTGCTGAATTTATAACTCCTCGTTGGACCTGAGCCTCTGTTTTTTGGTGTAGTAAATGGTGTCTTCGATGAGGCTATATGTTATAAATACAAGTCAAAATTATTTGCCCAGGCACCCTGGTAGAAGCTGCTGCCAAAATAAGTTTTTAAAAGTTTTGGATTGTCATTTAAACATGTCGCTGCCCTTTGCTGACTTATTAGTGGTAACTTTACTGTGGAGTTTTCTCAGGAGGGAGAGGGGTTTATTGTTACCTAACCCCATGGAGAATACAGAAACAGTAGTAGGGTAGCTAATGCCTGGGGTTGACACTGTCAGGATCAAATGCAGAAAGAAGCAGTGCAGGCAGGGATGATCATGGTTAGGTCCAGCCCATTGGGAGGGATATACCTCTGGCACAGAGAAATAGTACGAGAAACCTGGGTACACAGGTATGTGTGAATTTGCCCCCAAGGGCACCCAGAAATAGCAGATTATCCAGTAGCTAAATACTTTACATTTTATCTTCATGCTAAAAATAGTACAGAGGTATTATTTTGTCCATAAAGAGGCTTTCACACACAGAACTGAAATTGTGACACACAGCCTCATTAAAAATCAACACATCTGCCATAGAGAAAATACAGAACATACTCTTATTGACAATAAAGGGTAGAAGGTGAGAGTAAGAAGTTAAAGGCAAAATCTAGTAGATATACATTACTCTAAATATTTTCTACTTCTATTTCCTGTAACTTCATGTTTGGGTTACATTTGTAGAATTAGCCATCTGTTCATATTGGGTTCACGTTTATAGGATTTTGTTAGAATCCACATCCTTGTCTCTGGTTCCAGAGAGAGGTTAATAACAATTTGTACGTGTGAGTAATGGCAGGACAGATATAGGGTGCTCTCTGTGTGCAGAATGGTTTATTTAGCTACCTATACAGTGTGTCTTGGTAGACTGAGAACTTTGAAGTTATTATATGTGCCTCTGCGGAGGTCTTTGGCTACATTTTGGAAACCTCAGTGCCAAACAATTATTTTGTGGAAATTATAACAGCTAAATATATATAGAATCTATTATAACATTGTGTGATAACTAGACTTGTTTATATGAAGATCTAAATTAATCTAAGTGATATAAGAAAATATATTGTTAGTCCCATAATTGCTTTTGTCTACAAGTGTTTCATAGTTAATTAGAAAATTCTAAAAGCATATGTATTTACCATTTTTCTTTGTTCCTTCATGACAGGAATTGATCTGGTTTTAGATATCAACTGTGGAATGAAGAGAAATAGAGGTATTGGGAGCAGTTTCTGCAAGCACATGGCAAACATTTCTCCTAGTCATGGGGCTGATATTTCACATAGCCATGTAAACTGCTATAGCTGAGCACAATTATAATCTTATTTGGACACTTCTAACTTTGCAATTTTTGTACAGACATGGTTTTAGCCAATAGTGATTTGATTTTTAGATGGAGTCGGGCAGCAGGTGGCATGTGAAAAAGGTAAAACAGAGGTAGATTTGCAATGATTTAGAGTTGCTACATTTCTTCTGTCAGGCTTGTAGTCGTGACCTACTTGAAGAGGCAGAAAACTAAAACGGAAAAAGCTCTGAGAATTCAGAAGTCTCGGTGAGAAAATAGCCCTGCTAAAAAGACAGTCTTGGTGGATTTTGTTCTCCATGTTTTTAGAATTGTTTTAGGAATTGAATTTTAAGAGAAATAGGATGAATGTTCTTATCTCTAGCCTTGCTAAATGAAATTTTTGTTAAATAATTTTATTGGTAAGGTTAATTAAGGAAGAAAGCACTGGGAAATCCATCTGTATTGGAAACAAGGAACCACTGAGCACAAATGGATAGAACAAAAGACAAAACAGAGGGTCTGTTTTGAATTTTTTGGTTTTTGCTTTTGTTATTTCCTATAAATATTTCCTCATCTGGGGGAGTCTACAAAACTATTCTATTAATCCTGTTTTATAATTTCTAGGTCAATAAAAACTTTTCTCTCGGGAGTCATTTGACAAAGAGATTGTGTTACATGCAGACATGTAGAAGGCCTATCTTGCTCCCCTCTCATCGGTAGCTTGTATTTGTGGGTAACACTCCTTTTAGTTGCACTATTCTACCTGCTGAATTCCTAAGCTCAAAAATCTGAGAATGGAGTAGAAAACTAATTCCAATGAGAAAATAAATTAATTAATGTTTAGATCTCTGAAAGTTTAACTTTTAAAAAATTCGCCCCACTCTCTTTGAAAATAAACACATACATAATTTTAATGCTCTTGGTTCTGGAGTGTTTTCTCATTATTACAAGGACATAATGAAAGTATTTTATACTTAATTAATAATGTGTTTTGTTTCTTTTTCAGAATTTAGTCATTTTATTTTATATTATGTCCAACCCCAAACTCTCCCTTAACTTGCCCTGCTTCTCCAGGCACCTATCCAACATCTACCTATAAGATCGGATTTTCTTTCTCTGAAATCTCTTCTCTGAATTCCTCAGCGTAAGTACATTTCATTTTAATATTGGCATACTTAATATTAGCATGTGTTTGTTTTAATCATTTACATCTTATTTCAAAGCTTTCAGAGCTCTGGTCCTATACAGGGGCCATAATCCCATTTCAGGTGTTCTTTCCAAAAGGTACCTGCAGCTCTCAAGATAACTTCTCACAGGTAAGTGGTATTGCTTCTGCTAAGCTAGTCATTGCAATGGAAGCATGGAAAATTGATTCTCTTAATTCCTTAAGTCATTTGAAATATGAATGTGTTAAAACTATTTTAAGATGTAGTTTTAAATAAACAGAAGAAAACATTGAAGAACCTGATTGCTTTAAAACAATGGGCAAAATTTGGTAATTATAGAAATGAAAAAAACTGAGTGGTTATTTTTCAAATTATTTAGGCTTTAATCACATACAACTGGCTAGTGTTGATTTCAAAATATACTTCTAGGAAACATTCAAGTATATTGTATCTTGTTTATTTTATATTTACTTTTAGAATAAAAAGCTAATTGAAAAGACAAATATAAATGAACATTTTTACAATGGTACTATTTCTTATTTTTTTCATTGTTGAATATCTAAAATTAAAAATTTTTTTATTTCAAGAAATAGAAATTGTTCATTGAAAATCAAGTAAGTAAATTAAAAAATAATTATTTTTTCTAAAGTTGATTTTCTAATTTGATGATACATGTATTTAAAGTGTGACTATATTGATATAATTTATTATAAATAAAACTTAGAAAATAACTTGAGAAACTGATACTTAGGATTTGTTCATGAAAAATTCAATTGAATTTCTGGAGAAAGCTTAACTACTATTGTTAAAATTGAGCAAGATGAATATAACGAATGTAGTGTAAGAGGTTAAGTTACTTGACCTGTCTTCAGCAAATTTGACTTTCTATAGATAGAGAGTAGTGTTAACACAAACTAAACCATATTTGTTTTGGTGGCTGCTGCTATTTTGCAAAATGAAAAGGCATTAGAAATACTTAAAGGTGATGATCAAACCTAAAATGCACTTAAGAATCATAGTTAGAATGAGATTTGCTAATAATTTAGAGACATAATACACAGTAACTTCAACATTTGTCATGTTTTTATTATTAATTGTTATTTTCTAGCTTAGGATGATAATAAGACATCAATGCCAGACTCACCAACATGTAAAGACAGATTGATTGTTATTCTTAATTGTGCTCATTTCCTTTTCTCATAGGGAGAAAGGAGCAGTCAGAAGCTTTGTGCCTCGTGGTAGAGAGCTCCTTCCCTTTTTCCATAAGCAAGAGATGCATGACCAAGTCACTGTAGTGCGTAGAATCTCAGGCAACTGGGACAACGCCTCCTCTATGTCCGTATTCCCTTCTGTATTTAGCAAGGCTTCTTTGCTGTTTTCTCTGGCCACCTGAATGTTCAGTCTCTTACATTGTAACAAAGATGACAATATCTGACACACAAATTGATGAATCTATGGCAAAGCCTTTATTTTGAAGTGCTTGATGGCATCAAAGAAATTCATTTCACGTATTCATATAGACATTTAGAATTTTAATTATTTTCAGTGCTCTTCCCTTCTACAAACAACTATACTTGCTCATAAAGGAAATGTTTACTAAAAATAGCTTATGCCACCTACAAAGTGAGTTATATTAAAAATGGTTTGAAATCAATAATTTGTCTTTTTCTGTTTCTAAGCTGTACACAGTTCTCAGGTAATCTCTTAGGCTACCTTATCCATGTTTTTATTTCTTTGATATTGTTTTATTTATTTAATTTAATTCAATTTACCATTTCTGGAGAGATCAAACATTAAGGTAGATCAAAGGTACAAGAATTTTTTCTTCAAAGACCATTAATGGATGTGTGTTGAAACTAGTAATTGATAGGTTAGGAGTGGCCAAAATAATATTGCTAATAAAGAATACATCCGTATTTTTTGTCATGAGTGATAGTCATTAGGTATATAAAGCTTTTCTTTTGCTTTTGGTGTTACTAAAGATACTTTTAAGCTTTATCAAGCTCAAGATTTCATTTTGATATGATCACATTTTTACAGATTCAACCTAAATTATGGTATTTGGTAATTGCCTTTTATTATGACATCTGTGGCTATTTACTCATAAACCAATTTTTTTTTAAATGTAGAATAAAAATGTAATACTTGAATTAGTCATTTGGCAAGATCTCATGGGAAGAAGATTGAGAGAGTTAATATAAGAAATAGCATTTAATTCCTCTCTGATATTTCCCATTAGGCTTATCAATTTGTGAGTCATTTACAGAGTGACTGTCAATTTGATGGTTTAACAAGTCCATTTTTCCTTTGAATAAATATCTGTATTATGCTTAGTTATTTTCACTCACCTCAAAGTTACTTGGGGCCTGAAATTAGTCATGTAAGCTCTCCAGATACAACTAATTTATTCAATTGAAGGTTAGAATACAAAGAAATCCTTACAGGAGAGTGAATCATTTCACATGACTTAGGAAACTGTAGGAATCCTCTGATTTTTGAGTCCAACTTAATTCTTTAAACTAATTTTGAAGAACTGCAAATTAGCTAACTACATGACTAATCAGATTCTTATATTTTCTGGTATGATAACTGAATGAGCACCTCCTTCCTCTGTTGTTCTAATAAGGATGGTAAGAATAAAACAACTCATGACATTTTACAAATCTCCCTTTTTTCTTGAGCATTTATGAGCTGGATATCTATATTTACCCAAGAGTGTTACACAGCTACAGGTAAATGTAAAGACACAGGCAGACTCCTGACACCCACGTCTCACACATATGTGAGTATACATGCAGTTACTTCCACAGAGAAAATGTATACATACTTGAATATACACATATAGCGTATTGGTGTTCATGTGAGAGAGACAAACAAGTGTGGTGTGATAATTTCTGGTCAGAGTTCAGATGTTTGGTTATTTTTCCACTTTCAGTGTCATGTAGTCCTTTGGTTTGGGAGAGTGGTTTGTGAGCCAAACAACATGATAACAACCAACTTGAATGCAAGTATTTTTTTCTTAGAAGAGTCCACTGTGAATAATAAAGTAGGCTGTGTTACTTTGACATATAACTTGTTTGTTAAGAACATATGGTCAATTCAGTATTTCCTGGGGTGATAAAAAGAAATCTTCAAATGCCCCAGTCAAATAGTAGGACATTTGAAAGGAAAGTCTTTTTTTTTTTTTTGGAACAGAAAACTAAGTCCCAGAGAATATATGTATTATCAGTGTCATGTTAATTATTGTAATTCATGTTAAGTTTTATCCTTCCCATTTATTTCAGTCTAAAAACTTTCTAGAGGAATGTTAAGTATTAAAATTTTGCACAGTAGGGGAAAGCCTTCAATGACTCTTGATTGTATATAGTTGTTCAAGTTGTTTAATGATCTGAAGTATCCACAAGAAGAGAAATATTTCTCTCCTAAGTTACTTGCATTTTTTTTCATAAGTCTCCTAAGACTTTCAATTACTTTAAGAAGTAGAAAGAGTGTGTAACAGATCATTTCCCTTTTATTTTTCACCTAAACAGGCAGGCAGTTCTCTCTATACACAAGGAATATGTGCTATACAAGTCCTCAGGTATTTCAACACAAAATCCTCCCACAACAGCTCACTCACTCCCTAAATTAGCTTCTACTTCTCATTCTTTCTTAATGATTCCAAAGCTCAGCCTCATCTAGCTCCTGCTTTTCCATCTACCACTTCTTTTAAAAGTCATGACAAACAAATACTGCATGGTATTGCTTATATGTGAAATATATAAACAAAAATGTGGAACTCACAGAAACGAACAGAAAAGTAGTTATCAGGGGCTGGGGATGAGGGAAATAGGGAAAGATTGGTAAAATAATACTGTCAGTAGTTTTAAGATGAATAGAATCCAGTATATGAGATGGTGACTATAACTGATAACACTGATTGGATAATTGAAATTCAATTAAGAGAATAGAATTAAAATGTTTTCACCTAAAGAGAAAAAAATAAATATGTGAAGTGATGGACATGATAATTAACTTGATGTGGGAAATGTATACAGATATCAAATAATCACATTGTATCAAATCAGTACATTGCACACTTTAAATATCTTACAATTTTGTCATTTATACCTCAAAGCTGAAAGAAAAAGCTACTTATATCAATATGAGGAGCTGAAAAGATGTAAGCAATTTAATCAATGTCAAGAGTTCATAGTAAATAATAGAAATTATAACACTAACTCTTTGAAATTGGAGTTATTGATGAACATTATACTCCATCTCTTAGTTTCTGAGCTATCATAAATACTTATAAGGCCAGTCTCCAGAAATGCACACACTCTCATAGACACATTACAGTAAATGTATTCTTAAGAGAGCTACATATATACAGAATTAAAACTATGGCCTTGAATTTATGCTTGTAAACCATTTTGTTTTCTACTTAGATACAGTTAGTTCAAAATAGAAGTTTTTGATATGTAATGATAAACAAATTCAGAGTATGAATTTGAGAACCTTTCCCTTATTTTCTTGTTTTGCATTATTGAAATGTTCAACCTTAATTTCACTCTTAATAAGTAGGATGTATGTCTCCTAGGAAATACTTCCATGTCTACATTTTGCCATCCATCTTTCTGTTTTAGTGGTTTTAGCAAGATTTTGTTACCCAGATTGATCTTGCATGTAAAGAAAAAAAAATTGGCTATCATATATTTGGTATAAGTTAAGACACTTTGGGCAAAGTTTCCAGCCCCAAACTTTCTTTTCCACTGGGCCTTTTGTCATAGCTCACCAACGTGAGTTAACACATTGAAGATATGTCAAGAAGAAGTATTAAAACTTCTGGAGGAGGAATTTTTCAGTTGAAAGCAGTTGTGTGTGTCTTTAAAAGGTTATGTCTTCCTTTTCCCGTATGAATTATTCTAACCCTTTGCTTTATTTCATAAAACCTTTCTACCTTATGATAAGTATCACTGCATAGAGAAAATTCAGATCAAGCGAGAACACCCTCAGATTCCTGCTCTCCATCTATGCATCTGCACTTGCCCTCATGACACTGAGGGTTTATTCCATTTTGACATCTCCTATTCTCTCCTTGGCTCAAACTCACTTTTGTCCCACAACCCAAATAAGCCTGCTCTTATCAAAGTCACCAGTAAAATCAACTTTAACAAGCCCTAGAGTCAGTTCTCATCCATGATGCTCCTACTTGACCTTCTAATAATATTTGATGCAGTTAGTCACTTCCTCTGTCTTGAAACATCTCATTTTTGTTGTGTTTTAGGATACCAAACCACTCTGAGTTCTCTCTTACTTCATTGTTGGTCACTTTGCAGTCTGGTTTGCTGGCTCTTTGACTCCTGCTCACAGCTGGATATTGACTCTCTTCTGCTCTTTATTTACTCTCACTCACTATGTGTTCTCTTCCAATTATATGACTTTATGTATATTCTAATAACTTGAATTTCTACCTTCACCATATTCTCTTCCTTATATACTAGACTCATATATTGGAATGCCTAATAAGTATCTTTACTTAGACACTTAATTGTAATCTCTAATTTAGCATATCTAAAAACAAATGCCCCCACATGGACCCAATCTTATGCCTCTTCCAGTGTTGCCTATCTAAGTCCAAACATTCAGCATTCATACTTGATTTTTTTTTCTATTCACGGGGTTCAATCTATTAACAAAACCCTAAAGCTCATATTTCAAGTTGCAATCCTAATTTTTCCATATCTCACTAAATCCACACTACCCAAAGCCAAGCCTCCAAACTCTTTCACCTGGATTAAAGCACCATCTTATCTTTGTGGCAAACTATAAATTAGCCTCATAATTCGTCCTTTTCGGTGTTCATGCTTTGGTTAATATTCTGCCCTTGAGTGTGGGCAGTAAATTTTACTTACCTTTAACCATTAGAATATGCAAAAGTAATAGGCTATCACTTCTATTGTAATCATAAGGTTGTAGTGCCCATCTCTCAAAGAGACTCTCCATTTTTTTGGCTCTGAGTAAGGAAGCAGCCATGTTGGGAAGATCCACATGGAAAAATACTGAAGACAGATTCTAGCCAACAGCCAGCAAGAAATGGCGGCCCTCAGTCTCAAAATTTCTAAAGGCTGACACCAAGCACAAGGGCTTGAAAATGGATGAACCTCAGGGGAGACCACAGCCTGTGGTAAAAACTTAATAGCAGCTTTATGAGAACCTGAAGCACAGGACTCTCAGCTAGGCTGGGCCCTGGCTCTTGATCCATGTAAAACTATACACACACACACACACACACACACGTGTACATATATAAACACACACACACACACACACAGTCTCATACACACACACACACACACACACACGTGTACATATATATACACACACACAGAGTCTCACACACACATAGATGTGTACATATATACACACACACACATACACAGTCTCACACACACACATATAGATGTGTGTGTGTATATATATATTTATATATACACACACACACACATATAGATGTGTACATATATATATATATACACACACACACACATAGCTCGCACACACATATATATATGTGTGTGTATATGTATACACACACATATATGTGTACATATATACACACACACACACAGAGTCTCTCACACACACACACAGTCTCACACACATGTGTGTACATATATATACATACACACATATATGTGAACATACACACACAGTCTCACACATATATGTGTACATATATATACACACAGTCTCACACACATATGTGTACATATATATATACATACACACATGTGTGCATATATATATACACATGTGTACACACACAGTCTCACACACATATGTGTACACACACACACACACACACACACATATATATATACACACATAGTCTCACAGTTAATCCAAACCCTGTAATAATATTTTTATGCAGCAATAGAGAATTAATATACTTAGTCTTTTCTCATGGACACTTTTTTTTCTCATGATCTGTTCTCTGTAGGGCAGACAAGATTTTTTTTAGCCAAATTGTTACTAAATGATCTTAAATGTTCATGTATTTATTAGCTAAAAGAACTGAATTTTTTTGTACTAAACTGTACACAATAAGACTGAAGTTACAACTATGAATGGCTTTGTACCTCAAAATACTTGTGTACTTGTACCTCCATTTACTCGTCTCCTATCCAGTTTTCAGTGCAGTAGAATTCATTATTCCACTCAAATGTATTTTGCCACATTTGAGCTCCTAAAATCTATTGGAACAAGACTTTTAAGTCATCAATGTTCTCCACGTATTTGCCTTTCTCACTGAAACATCAATTTACATGTCCTTAAAGATTAAGTTTTTGGCTTATCCTCTCCTTGGATTGATCTTGATCTCTGATTACTACAACGCTGTTTTGTTTTGTTTTTTCTCATTTTTCTGACCTTTTGTTCTTATCTCTTAAATATCATATTCCCCTTTGATCTATCTCCCTCCTACTACATATTCTTCATGAGTGATTTTACTGCTTTATTCTTAGCTAATTTCAATTATATAACACAAATCCAGGACTGCTGTATTTCCTAATTTCTAGATGTTCTGCTATCTGAATGCATGTTCTACAAATACCTTTGCTTATTATAACCACTGGTATGCTTAATATCATCTTTCTCAGTAATTACCTCCTGTCTACCTGTACTCTTCCTGATCTCCACATATGGTTCCACCAACTGTCCAAGCACACAAGTCATGTATTTTAGTGCCATAACCTCTCTCTCTCTCTCTCCCCCACCTGACCCTCTTCCCTGTCCCTTTCCCCCTCTCCCAAACAAACATTCACTGGAGAATTACACCCCATCAATTCTTGTAGTAATAAATAATAAATATCTGGGGAGTCATCGCTCTATTTCTACTTTCATTGTTGAGTTCTGGCCTGAGTTTCAATGGATGCCTAAATATTCTGTTTCCAGTATGCCTGCTTCTCCATGCCTCCTACTCATTTTCTGCACTGTCATCAGATTGATCTTGCAAACACTTAAAACATTCTAAGAGTTTCCCATTACTTATTGGTGTTCAAATGCTGTATGTTGTAAAGATAGTCCCTCTTGGTCTTTTTAAAATTATTATTATTTCTCCATTTGCCCTAGCTAAACTATCATCTTCTTCTGCTTTGCGTATATTCTTATTTTCTTTCAGAAAGACATTTCTCCTGTCCTCTTGAGTCACTCCTACTTTCCCAGAAACATTAAACTGTCTCTTGTAGACTGCTTAGTTATTTCTTCCTATCCCTTCCTTCCACATTGAGTCAAATTGTTCTATGCTTTCACTGTTTGTTCTTTACGTATTTATTATAGCACTCACCACACATCATTTTAGCTATTTGTTTACATTTTATCTTATCTGATATCCAAGCGGTCAAAGATAATATAGGTTTAAATTTCTGAATCCCTGATTAAGACACAGTTTCTGGAACATGGTAGGCACCAAATAAATATTTTCTATTTTAAAGGAAGTGGTGACACATTACATTCTTTGTTAGCCATTAATAGCCTAACCCAAAATAGCTATTTCAGTAAGTGGCCAGCTACTTAGCAGGGATGAAAGAATAGTTTGAATGAAGGAAAAAGGGTCTTGAATGTGGAAGAATAGGCAGAATAGAAAAAAAGTACAGCAGTGAAGGGTTCTGGCATTCAGAGCTCAATACAATAGACAGAAATAATGGAGAGAGAGGATACAGAAGAATGGGATAGGAAGTCACACAGAGAAGGATGGAGTGGTGTTAATGAAACACTCAATGTGCCTTTTCTACTTCACAGTCTCTCAGACCCAACTGAGTGAGCATCTTCACTAGGATGATAAAAGTCACAGTCAGTATCAGTGATTTACTATTGACTTACTTTTCTAGTTCATTGCCAACCACTGAGTTATGATTTATCAAAAGTAAAATGTAGGTAAAGGCAAAGACATCACTTTTAAAGCTGTATGACTTTAAGAATGGAAAGACTGATACATCAATTGATGGATCTTTGGCTATAATTCAGTCCTCAAGCTACATGCCGATGTGACAGATGGCACACTGATCCTCTCTGCTAGCCATGCATCCTGGGTCATAGTTAGAACAGAGAGGTCAAGGCTCATCATTTGATGAAGTACTGTGCTGAAGTGCTCAACTCCACTCCTTGTTGCATGAGCACTGCATGCCTCGTTGACCAGTACAGTGCCTACATTAGGTATTTGTGATACATTCTTTTATTTACCGACGGGATGTCAGAGTCAGAAGGGGTCCTTAGAGAATTTTTTTCAGATGGTTTATTTAAAGATAAAGAAACTCAAAGTTAAATTTCTTTTTCAATATTAATGCCAAGTTGACAAGCAGAACATTTACACATAGTTCTCAATGTGATCATCCCCCCCTGTTGTTTTCACTTTCATTTTAATTTATAGCATTTCACAGCTTCATTTGCTATCTCACCCACTATCAGACCATCCATGCCACGTTAACCATAGCAACTATTTGCCAAGCCCTTGAGATTTTTTGCCTGTGATTATAAAAATAGTACCTTGATAATAAGAACAATGTAAACTTTTCATTTTGAAAAGGCATATGCAAACTTCTCCAGAACTATTAGTCTGCCATTTAAAAAAAATTTTTATTTTAATATAAGAGAAAAATTCTGACATCATAACTGTTTAACAATAATACAACTTGCTACTTCATAGATTAATGAGATTCTAATTACTAGAAACTGGCCACCTGTCAGAATATCATATTGGAAATTCCTGTACTGCCCAAGAAATTTAATTTGATGTGTATTTTGTGACTGTTGACTCTTGGACAAAAGTTGCTTTCACTGAAGTCTCAAAATTAATTATTAGCTTAAGGTTACTAATTCAAACATGAATGTCAAGAAGTGGACAAGTAGTTCTTGCTCAGACGTTGCAAGGAAGGTCAATTTTCTATCCCAAAAGATTAGTCCTAACCATAAATTAATTATTATTTTGTTACCTACTTATTATTACAAAGACTAGGATAATCCATATATTTAAGTTAGGACATTTAATTTGGAAATAAAACAACTTGAAATAGGCAGAAAGGGGAAATCTGTTATAATGACACAGTGACAGGTCATAAAAGCTATGACAAAAAATCAGCTGAACCTTAGAACAGTGGTGGAATCTAAGAGTTGCTGTTGTCCTTCATTTTTAGCTTCTGTCGTGTGCATGTTTCACTCTTCTCTAGCTCTATACTTTGGCTTTCTCTGTATATCTAGTCCACAAAGCAAAAAGCAGCCTTTATACTATTTTCACTGCTTTTTTTTTTAACCTTTCTTTATATAGTCCTCAAACACTTCCTGGGGAGAAAATTAACTGAACCTGTGGTTCAACCCAAGCAACCATGGCTGTGGGACCAGGGTCAACAGGATTAGAGAACTTAGAGCTATAACTAAGGTCATGGGATAGGTTATCATGTAGTTTATCAGAATCCTGGAAGACAGGCACTCCCATTAGGCATCAATCCTACCCAGGCATAGTTCTTTACCCGAGTACGCACATCCATGACCCATTCTAGACTACAGCAAGAGTGTATAGTCCCAGAATTAGGATTTTGAAGAAAGAACTTTGCTATATGTTTATAATGAAATCATACCCCTTATTGAAACTCATTACTCAAATATATTAGATTAATAAATTAGTAAAATAGAGTATATCTAGAACTAATTCTGCTTCTCATGTCAAAACTCCTATTGTCAACATGTGAAGTGGATCATATCTATCAAGTACACTCTGGAATTAAATCTTGGATCTGAGAGGATCATTCAGCTGATATGGTTTCAGACTCATGTCTGTGCTTGGATCAGTGATGGGATGGACTGGGAAGGAGGAGACATAATACTGTACTAGTACCTATAAAACAGTATGTCATGAGTTAATAAAAAAACATTTAAATCCTCTTCCATTTGCCGCTGAAATGCAGAGGTCTCCAATATGGGTTTCGTTGACACTGTGTTCATTTTCTTGGACAGTGTGTGTGAGTGTATATGTGTGTTCAATGGTAATTTTCTGTCAGAATCCATGAAGAATGTCTAAATAGCAGTGATCAGGTGCGTCCTAAACTTGCTCTTATACTTTCTCAATGGTCACGGAGTTGGTTACTGGTTTTCAGCCATGGATCTGAGGACCAACTCCATTCTGTGCATATCTCACTATTTTTCTTTATATCTGCATTCTCTTAACATGACACCATCTGAATGAAACCAAAGCATTAGAACAAACCCTACAAAAGTTAAGCTGTTAATTTTCCCATTTGATTTATGGCAGAGTATTTTGTCTTATAAATTGAAAAAAGAAGTTTATTACGTAGTAAGGTTTATTTTAATACTATATTCCCTAGTGGCTATTTAAAAGCCTTTCCACTTTAAAAAGCATATTTTAACAATTATTTTTTTAAACACCCTGAGAATATTCTTTGAAGGTTAGAAAAGACATTAAGCTTTCAAGAGTCTGTATAGATCTATGCAAGGTCACTACTAATTTGCTCAGAGTGGCAAACATTTAAAAGAGTTATAGATGAATATAAACCAAGAGCTTTATGTAAAATATTTAACAAAAGGAAAGAAGATGAATAGTTATTTGGAATCTATCCCAAAATATAACTTACTTTTGCATTTGTATTACTGTGGTTCCTTGCATATAGTGTCTTTTTATTTGAATGAATTGTTCTGTCATTCCATTTTTTTAAAATAAAATGATAGGCATATTAATGTGTCTTAATGATACAGAGATGACCTTGATGCTTTCTGGTGCCACGGTACTATTAGCAATGGGAGGAATTCATGCTATTATTTACTTTAAAGTGAGAAATTAAAAGCCCAGAAAGCAGTGTAGAAAATTATTGTACATTTATAATCATTATATTTTTGTTCTAAAAGTAATTGTAGAAATAAAAAAATGAGCAGTTCTTATGAGTCATTATGAGAACTGTAGTTTTGGATTAACCTCTATGAATGATCCCTCAAATCCATGATGCTAGTATGTTGAGGGCATGTGTTTTGGTGAGAGAAGAACAAGGAAGACTATGACACCTGTGAGAAGTATCCTAGGACCTCAAATGTTTTTGTAAGACTTTATTTTTTCAGCTGGTTTACTGGGTATAGAAGTAATTTTTTTTTTACTATTCACTTTTATTGTATATCCTTAAAATATGTCATAATTTAAGAAAAACACTTATAATTGACCCTCTGTCCTATCAAATATAAGACTTACGTAGGCTCAGAATTGAGATTATTAAAAACAACTAAACAGTTATAACTGGAGACAGTAAAAACCTACATATTTTACAAATTCTGTTAATAAACACGAGAAATTATATAACCTCTCTAGCTATAGTTTTTAAGAAAATTCTAATGTTACTTTTATATAAAGACAATAATTTGTATTATAAATAAGATAATGAACCTTAATCCTTGCTACTTTCTCTGGGTTTATGTTTATTTCTTAGTAAATGAAAATGATAATAGCTGTCATCTATTAAGGTCTTATTATGAACCAGGTCTAGTGCTTATTACTCATTAATTCTTACCATAACCCTGTGGGTTAGATATTATTAAACTAGCTTTATAAAAGGAAAGACATTGAGGCAGTGAACAGTTTTGTTTTTTTTTTTCATATTTTATAAGTAATCAGTGACAGATCCAGTGTTCAAATAAATGTCTGGAAGGTGAAAATTTTTGCTCTTTCCTCATAAATCTAGTGTCTCATCACTGGTAAAACACCAATAAAACCAAGATTTAAGTAATGGAAAGATTTTCTTAATGGGTTACCATTGGACACCTGTGATCATTGATCCTGTCCTACGGTTAAAACATAAACATGGGGCATTTTGGAGTGAAAAACAAAAATAATAAACACTACAGAAGAAGCTCTTTATGGATTTTTTAGAGGCAATAAGCCCATTACAAAAGAACAAATATCTTTATATCTTAATGCAATTGATAGAAATGAGTCCTTTTGTTATAGAAAGGCATAACTTGTTTACTGCTCACTGAGATATAGTGCAATTCTGACTTTCAACAATATAGATGTTCATTTTTTTCTGAAGTTAATATTTACTGAGTATTCATTATATATCAGTCACCATATCTATTGTTTTATATGACCCCCTCATTTAATAACCCGTTGTAGTTCATACTAGTATTACCCTCTCGTCTGTGAATGAGCAAACTGACTCTTATAGAGGTCTTGGAAGCTACTCAAAGCCACAAATCTTTTGAGACATACAGCAGGGTGTCTAATTACAGGTAGTCTGACTCCAAATCCCTTCCTCTGAACCGCTTCAATGTGAAGACTTCCCATTCTGCAGCTTTGTGTATACTAGACACAAAGAGAAAGACAGTACAAAAAGATAGAAATAGGAATGAGTACTAATTGTTATTCAAGCTGCTTATATTTATGAGTCCAGTTAAGGGCTATTGCACAGTATTAAAATGTTTTTACTCTTTGACAAGTCTACTTTCAGAAATCTAGTTTCAGTTTGTCAGGTAACCAAAGAGTACATGTCTACTATAAAAGTAATAGTAGATACTTGGATGTTATTCGAAACTGCCAAGTTCTTCAATGTACACCATTGACTTGTTTTTATCTCTCTCTCTCTCTCTTTTTTTTATATCCCTACATTATACAAGAAAACAATTCTACCAATTTTCTCATGTGATATACTTCAAAAAAAGGACAAGCTTAAGTTTTACATTTATGGAACATTTCTAGATTTATCGAAATCCTACTCTGTAGCTAAATGAAAATTTAGCTGCAATTAAATGGTGAAAAGAAATTGCAGCTTTATGAGTCAAGCATTGGTGTATTAAAATGTTTAGGTCTATTTTCATGATTATAATTAAAAATATATATTAAAAAATTAAGACATTTCAGCTGCAATTAACTGTGGCTCAGAGCATACATAAGCAGTGAAGGATTTCTTAGTTCTTGTTTTGTAAATGTTGAATAAATGTTGAATTCTCTGGGGAAATAACTTGAATATCCATTGATTTTACTAGTACAATAATTAAATATATTCCCTTAGGAAATATACTTTACTGTGTTGGTAAACAGCCCGTTGTGTTTGCATCTTCGTCCAGGTAAGCTGTTTTCTGGTTGTTAGCCTGAGATAGCTCACTATTTCTACTATCATTACCCACAGATTAGGGTTTGTGTCTTCCTTTTCTTTTTCAGGTTCATCTTTAGTTTCCCTAAACATCTTTTCTGTTACTTTAAAATTTTATAATATTTAGAAAAAGTCAGGAGAAACATAAAACGTAAAATTTATTTTGGATTTATATAAGGATTTAACAAAGAGCTCCCTACTTGACACTAGTGACAATCATTTTAAAAACCACTTCAAAATTCCTGATATTGTTAATTGCTTTCCCAAAACAAGAGTATATGTCTGGATTATTATTTTTTTTTATTCCTTTCTCTGTTGTTTCCTATCTTCAAATATTTTAAATAAACTCTGTAAGTGCTACTGGGGAAAGGGGCACATTGCTAAAAGGATACATTCATGACTCCACTAATTTTTATATCTTATGGTCTAATATCCATGCATTTTCCCATTTTCCTGGACTATACATCTCCTGTTTGACAATAAGATGCATTTAATTTAACATTTGTGATTTATTGGGTTCTAGGTTGTTGTTAAGGACATTTATACAATGCCATAGTTGTCTGAACTATTTGTGGTATGCATCATGGAAAGCCTTCAGTACAGAAATGATTATGGAATGACTACCATGTATGACAAACACGGGCAATGTCATAGGCTCCTGCCTCCGGGAATTTTACCTAGTGAATAAAGATATGTCTGAGGAATAAGAAATTAAAACAGAATTAAATAAGTGTAATAATGAGAAAAGTACATGAGGAACCAATCACATAGGAGGTGCTCTTTACTCTTCTTGCAGTGAGAACTGACCTTTCGGAGGAAGTTACCTAAAAGAAGAGTGAGAAAGAGTGTTGAATTTGGGAAGTTTATGCCAAGGTTAATGGCAGGGTATAAGGTGGGGAACATGAGAGAATGTTCCACAAGGAGAAGGGACATGTTCAAAAGCTGAAAAGACTTCCAGATTTCATTCAATAATACAGAGAGCAAGAAAGAACACCATTCTCATTATTAAAACAAGAACACTTTGGGCAAACTGAAAATTCATGGCATTTCTTATATCCATCAAGAAACTGAGATCACAAAGTACTCAGCTTGTCTAAAATCTAAGGAAAGGCCTCTGCAGGGTGAGGACTCAAGCACTTGCTTATGTAGAGCAGAAGTAGAGGAATAAACTAGAGTACAGTAAGTCATCACTTAACATCATAGACAGGTCTGTGACTTTAAGCGAAATGATGTACAACAAAACCGATTTTACCCTAGGCTAACTGACAGAAACAAAGGCATCTCATCAATGTTGTAACAAAACAACCTTATCCAAGGACATGCTGTAGCTAAAAAATTTGTAAAGGCTGACTGCAGGGGACAATGTGCTGCTGCTGGAGCCACACATATACGGGTCCTTGGCACATTTTTACAGATTTTTTTTCTCCATCAACCCCATGAGGTGCTCACAAAAGACGGAGAATTCTGAGCTTCTGAATTAGTGTGCCCCTGGGCAAGGAGGAAGAGCAGCTGCTGTGTGAGGAACATGAAAATCTGCCTGAATCTTTCTATCTCTGATGGAAAAATGCCTTACTCAAAACAGACATCCTTAGTCACTGGTGAAAACCCACTGTAGCTAGAGGGGAAAAAAATAGACAAAACAAATAATTCTTCTATTCTTGGAAGAGGGTCGAGGATATGTACTGGACCCAAAACTAAAAGCTAAGAAAAAGTTAAAAGCAATGAGAAGGTCACATGCTCCCTACACAGGTACATTTTGTCTACCTGAGGCTGAGGCTCAATCAGAACATCAGAGAACACCCCCTTTTTACTCGTTTAATTCTTCATATACATTGGTCCCCCTTATCCACGGGGGATATGTTTCAAGCCTCCCAGTGGGTACCTGAAACCGTGGATAGTACCTAGCTGTATGTTTTTTTTCTATACATTCCTATGATAGTGTTTAATTTATAAATTAGGCACAGTAACAGGTAGTAAAACAATTATAAAAATATACTATAATAAAAGTTATGTGAATTTGGCATTAAGTAAAATAGGGTTACTTGAGCACAAGCACTGTGATACCGCAGAGGTCAATCTGATAACTGAGAAGTCCTTTAAGTAACTAATGGGCAAGGGGCGTATACCGTGTGGATACTAGAAGAAGAAATGATTCACACCCAGGGTGTGAGCTTTCATCACCCTACTCAGAATAGCACCTAATTTAAAACTTATGAGTTGCTTATTTTTGGAATTTTCCATTTAGGATTTTCAGACTATGGTTGACTATAGGTAACTGAAATTGCAGAAAGTAATACCGAAGACAAAAGGAGGCTACTGTAAACAATCCTTTAAATCATATGATATTTCAATAGATGAAGAGATAGAATTTAAAACTCAATGTTCATTCCTTATCAAAACTTTCAACAAGCTAAGAATAAAAAATAATCTTAACCTGATAAAAAAGCATCTATAAAGAATCTACAGGTGACATATTTAGTAGTTAGCTGTGAAAGCTTTCTCTTTAATTGGGAATACTCTGCCCTTACAATTCCTATTCAACAGTGTACTAGAAATCTAAGTGTAACAATGCAAGAAAAATGAATAAAAGGTATTTAGATTAGAAAGTAAGAAATAAAACTACTTCTATTTATTGACAACAGGTGTGTCTATGTAGAAAATCTCAAAATATCTACACAAAAATTTCCTAAAATTAATAAGTAAATTTAGAAAGAATAAAAGGTCAACAACATACAAAAGTTTATCTCTATTAAATTGTAATTAATAATTGGAAAAAGTTTTTATAATTATATTTACAGTAACTTCACACAATGAAGTACTTAGTCATAAATATATAATAGCAAAGAATGTTCAGGATTTGTATGCTACAAAGTATAACACATTGATGAAAGATCTCAAAGAGTTAAATAAATGTAAAGATAAACTTTGTGACTCAAAATATTCTATAATTTAAAATGGCAAATTTCCCAAACCTAATCTGTAAATTTAAAACAATCCCAATCAAATTTTGGGAGCAACAAAGCTAGAAAAGCCTAACAATTTTAAGAAAACAAAACAAAACAAAATGAAATAAATTTTGAGGACTCACACTAAAATTCCAAATCTGACTATAATTCTGTACTAATCAATGCAAGTAGATAAATATATAGAACAAGAGAACAGAATAGAGAATCAAGAAATAGATCCATGCAAATTCTGTCTACTTATTTTTGACAGAGATATAAATACAATTCAATACAGGAAGAACAATCTTTTCAACAAAAATACTGGAAAATTTGCACACTTTTAATGAGTAGTGCTGGAACATTTATACATATGCAAAAATATTACTGCTATTTAATCTTAACCTGTCTCACAACTTACGTTAAAAATTAGCTTAAAATGAAACATAGACTTAAATAAAGTAAAATAAATATTCTAGAAGAAAACAGAAAAAATTATATGTGATAATAATTTAGACAGTCTTTATTCTTCTTTAACATATGATAACAGAACATAATCCCTACAGTAAAAAATAAATATTAAATTTTTTTAAACTAAAAATAGTTTGCTTTAAGAAATACAATCTAAGGTAATGAAAAGACAAGACAAAGACTGAGAAAAAATATTTGCAAGTCACATTTCTGACAAAGTGCATGTTTTTAGTAATACAAGGAACTTTGAAAGCTGAACAATAACAACCACCACCACAAAAGCCACTGAAAAAAATAGGCAAAAGGTCTAAATAAGCATTTCACCAAAGAAGACATAGATAGTAAATAGCATAGAAGAACATGCTCAACTGCATTAGTTACTAGAGAATGTAAATTAAAATTGTATTAAGATTTGACTAATCAATGATTAAAATTTAAAAAGTGTATATGGAAGCAACCAAGATCTGGTAAGGACATAGAACAGTAGAAACTCTTATACCAGGCATGTCCAACCTGCAGCTCAGGGAAGATTTAAATGCAGCCCAACACAAATTCTTCAAACATCATGAGATTTTTTTGCAAACTTTTTATTAGCTTTTTAGCTATCATTAGTGTTAGTGTATTGTATGTGTGGCCCAAGACAATTCTTCTTCCCATGTGGCCCAGGGAAGCCAAAGGTTGGACACCACTATTTCATATGCTACTGGTACACAGGCGAAATATACAGTCACTATAGATAACAGTTCAGTTATTTAGATTAAGTTAAATAGACGTTGTAGTGCCACACAGTCTTACTCTTAGCCATTTATCTAAAAAAAAATAAAAATTGTGTTCACATAAAATCCTATGTATGGATGATTAAGGGAAATGAAAATCACCATTAGAATAACTCAATACTTCTCCTCAGATATCTAAGATCCACCATATAGATGCTAAAATTAGGTGGCAAACATTTAAGGAACAATAGTATATTAGCATAGTCTCAAAACTTTTCTTTTATACTTTTGGGAGGTATAAAATGGGAAATGTAAGTTTATCAGGAAGAAAAACATTAACCAAGTGTTCAAGGTTAACAGCACAACTAATAAGTTATATCAACATCATGTACTGCACTGAGGAAACATTACTTTTGTGGTTTCTCTCTCTCTCTCTCTCTCTCTCTCTCTCTCTCTCCTTCCTTAATCTTATCATGAGGAAATACCACAGAAATTCAGTTTGAAAGAAATTCTACAAAATGGTCGATCACTGCTCTTTAAAGTATTTATATGTTGAAACATAGTAAAGGACTGAGAAATTATCACCAACAGGAGTAGACTAAGAAAACATGACAACTAAATGTAATATGAGAACCGTGATCAGATCTTGGAATAGAAAAGGGACATTAGTATAAAAACTGGCAAAATCACTGTAAAGACTGTAGTTTCCTTGGTAGTACTATATTAATGTTAATTCCATAGTTTTAATGATTGTGCAATGGTTATGTAAATTGCTAGCATTAGGGAAAGCTGAGTGAACAGTATGCAGGAATTCCACTTGTCTTGCAAATATTCTGTAAGTCTAAAATTATTTCAACATAAATAATCAAAAGCCCATAGGCAAGAAAGCATGAGATACATTGAAAGACATCTGAAGTTTGACATAGTTGGATTATGAAATGTGAGCTGGAAGGTAGGAAGAGATAAGCTGAAGAGCCAAGTAGAGACCAGACTCTACAAAAATATACTCTAAAATACACAAAAATATATAGAGAGAGAAATACATCATACACTCAGAAATGAGAAGGTATTCACGGTGCTTTGAAGGAAATTAACATGGTAAGATTTGTATTTTAGAAAGTATAAACTTGCTGAAATTTAGAGAATAATTTAGAAAGAGCCAAACGTGATGATATATAATTTATTAGAAAGAAAGATCATGTTGATATGGGCCAAATAAAGCAGCCATCCTCCCCACCTCACTAAAGACTCCTGCTCTTGTTCTTTAGCTCAGTTTCCCCTTTTCCCTAACCCATAGCCTTAATCACCCTCTCAATCAGCTTTCCTTTAACTCTGGCTTAAACAAGATTGCTCCTAACTTGAATCATGGAATGTCTTCATCCTGCCTCCTGCTTTAGACAATCACCCTAAAACTTAAAACAATAGGCTTTTACCCCAAATCTCCCAGATGTCCTTTGCCCCGGTTTGAGCTAATCATTCAGAGAAGAACTTGTAACTTGTGTTTTCTAATTGTATTTCCAAAATGTCTGTCTCCGGCCCTGGTTAGTCATCCTAAAATTTGTGATATATAATAATAAAACTTTACGTAGCTGGATAGATTTTAGCGAATCATCTTTGCGACTGTGAATCTGTGTTTGTTAATTGTATCATCCCCAGGCCATTCCTGGATAGGGAGTCATACCTGGGTGGCCATGGAGACCAAAATCAGCAGGATGCAGACTCCAAAGGGTTAAACAAATCTGTCACGTAGCCACCCTGCAGTGATGGCTTTGAGGCCTACATTTCAGGCCAATGCTTTTGAACTTACTACCTGGGTCTGGTTCTCCTTATCTAGGGGCCTTTGGAATGCAGATGTCCTCTGGCCAGGCTTCCAGCCCATCTCTATCAAAGGAGTCAACATGGTGGATCTTGAGACCCCTTCCCTCTTTAGATCAGATAGGGTGAGAGGTCCATGGATCCCCACAGGTAGGGACAATGACCATTTTCAGCAGGAAACAGATATAGAAGACCTTCAGCTTCCCATAAAGATTTGTGGGGATCGCATCTCTCAAGGAAATGTGAGGAAGGCAGATAGAATAGAAGGATCTTGGGGCCCCTCCCCTGAGACTCACCCTGCTGATACCACCCTTACCCTAGTAATCCCTGCCCCAAGATAAGACAATTACAGGAGGTAATTGAATTTGGAAAGGAGACAGTAACTATAAAAGAAAGGTGATGTCACAGGCTTGTCAATCAGACTTGTCAATCAAGAAACTCCATGCCCAGAGGTGTCTCCCCTGAAGACACAGAAGAAAATAAAAGTGCTGAAGCGTAGTTAAGTTGATCAGGGCTCCTGAGCCACTTTCCTTGCTCGAGCCCACTCCTACCTCTTTGGAGTGTACTTTCTCTTCAATAAACTATCTCTTTGTTTCAACATTTTACTTTTGTGTGTGTCTCATTCAATTCTTTGCTCTAGATACCAAGAACTTGGCCACCGCACCAACAAGGGCACCCCGTTTTCTGGTAACAATGTGGGTGGGGGTAGTATTGTCGGGATGGAGACAACAGAATGAATTTTAGAACAGTTTATGAGTTACAATAAAAAACATTTGGTGATTCAGAGAGAGAGAGAGAGAGAGAGAGAGAGAGAGAGAGCAAAAATAAATAAATAAATAAATAAATAAGCAAGCAAGGAGTCTGAGACTATACCCAACACCAACATTTCTACTTTAGAAGCATTAGGCACTTTGATGTGAGCTGCAAATAATTCATAATAAGCAATGCTGAAAACTGCCAAGTAACCCCAATCACATGTACCCTTTCCACCTAGAGACAATATATTTATTTCTTCTCAGGTATTCCTCTTTCTTAAAGCTAAGCCCTATTGCTGAAGTGGGAACCCGTGGTGTGATTAACAGTGCCATGACAGACAGACTGGAATAGATACTGTGTGCAAGAAAAAAAATTACACCTAGAGAGAATTACAGTTTAGTGTTTAACAGTCTCTCAGCCTTATAGATCAGTGGTTCTCAATGGTTTTCCACTTGTGTACCCCTTTTAAACCAATTTCTATAAATTTTACCCCTTATTTTTAAAACTGCTGTTTTTAAATACTGACACTTTTGTTCCATACCTAGCTTAATGTAAAGTAGTGGAAATGAGGTAATAAGTCAGGAAAGAAAAATTTCTACACTAAAAGTGTGAACATTTTACAATATTCATAGCACAGAATTAATTTTGCAATATTGATAACACTGTTAAATATTGATAATGATCACCAAGTATTTAAACATTAAATTAAAAAACTACTTGAAAATAATCATAATTAAAGACAACACACTTTCACTACTCAGTCAATAACTAAACTGATCAATCTGGCTACAGGTGTATTTACATGTTTGGGAAAGTTCTAGAAACATTACAAGTAGATTGTTCTGAAACTGTGCGTAATGATTGGTAGAAGGATTATTTGGGGGAAGGGTTCACAACCACGCCCTCACCAATCATCATTGGCTAACGTGATCTACTTTTGAGTGTCTCCATTAACAGTGATTTAAACTTAAATTTATTATTTCATAACTAACATTTTACAGTTTTTTACTTTACTTGTTTTTTTCTCCATGATTACTTTTCACATATCCCACATACCCCTGGGGGGGGGGGTGTACCACTGCTTGCGGACCCATGCCTAGATAAACAAGCCTCCAATCTTCATTACTCCACCTACTTCTTTTATTATCTTCAGTAAGTTTCCCTCTCCAGTAAATGTTTCCTTTTTTACATCTGTAACATGAGGATAATTCGTGTTACTACCCCATAGTTGTGTGAGGGTTAAGTACATGCAAAGGCTTTAGATCAGCGAACACAGTACAGTTGAAGTAAATGACATTCATTCATACTGAAGTTTTTATTGTTGACTTTGTTCTAGTTACAAGGACAGAAGGGGCCAATTAGCAGAAGTGCCTGCTCATTCTCTGACAGTGTGACTGCAGGAAGGGAGAGATAAAGAGGACAGTATTTGTGTTTTCACTTGGTTATTTCATCTCCATCCCAGACTGCACAGGAAATAATGAATTCCATTAATAACAGTGAAGTTAGAGATGTAAGTATTACATATACAGACATCACTGATATATAACATGGTAAATTTTTCTAATAGATTTTTTTATAATACATGTAATAATACATCCTAGTCAAAAATCAAACATGGAAAGTAAAATATGAAGGTCTCTAAAACTTTAGGTGTGATTTTAAAGATGGGATACAGTATAGATGATATATGTTACACACATTCTTCGTAATGAAAACTACGGAATTTTTTTGCCAAAAGATTCCTTTTATCATCAGATAAATGGAGATATGCTTCCCCAAGTTAAAGAAAATTACAGAAGTAGGTGCAGATTTAAGGGAAATTATATTGGGATGCCTGGGCACACTGGAGTGCAAATATTGTGGGCAGCAGTTGAATGGACAAGTTTAAAGAGCAGGATAATAAATTAGGTCAGAAGTACAGATTTGGAATACATAATATGTAGAATAATGTCAGAGATAACATTAGAATGGAAGGCAAATTTAAACTAAATGGCATTAATTACCCCCAGAGGGTTGTGTACAATTAGTAAAGAAAAAGGCCTGTAATAAGACGTGATACATTGCTAATCATTAATGAAAATAATGATTTTATAAAATCAATGTTGTATCACAGTGGTATTACAAAGAAATTCCAGTTTTTAGTATTTTTAAGATTATTTGTAAATATTCAATCAGGAATAATAAGTTCTTGAGGTGTAATGACAATTTTAACTCACATTAATACTTGGTGTAAACAATTGAAAATTCAACAAAACTGTCATTCAACATTAAATTAAATAGTTCAAAATCTGACCAACATAAGAAATATTTTTAGTTTCCTAGTACAGAATATATTATTATATTACTTTGCATTAGTGATTTCAAAAGTCCCTTTTTCATCTTTAATAACTGCCCAATGAATGTATTATATAAATTGTTATATTAATATATACATAGATCTAAATATTAGACATTGTACTATTCATACCAAGAAAACATTTTTCCAGGGTTTTCATCCAATTTTATTTTTCTAGTTCAATAGTATTTTTCTGATCAACTGATGTTCTGTTGGGAAGCCTACATCATTAGATTCATATTTTAGATTTGTAGAGCCAACATTTCCTTATATCATTCTCTTGTCGAGGCTTCACCTTCTCACTTGGCGTTATCAAGGCAGACAGAATCTGAAGAGGCTTTTTTATGAAAAACAACCAGCCAGGAGAGTAAGATTCTAGGAGATCAGATACTTGAAAACTAAAATGTTTGGGATAAGACTATTACTACCTGATCTTAATGGGAACACTGAATCAAGTCCTGCTACATACAACTGTAGGTAAGACAACATTTCTGATTATTTCTGATATCAGAAGTTAGAGAATTTTCTACTGCCTAGGGTTAAATGAACTTTTATCAGAGTTAACAATTTTTCTCCAAAAAAGATAAGGTTCTAGGATTTTTTTTTTATTGAAGCTTATGAAAATAAAGCTCCAGACAAGTACCAGGAGTACCAGAAAAATTTATACACATTTTAAGAGATGTTATCTACGCATTACTTGTTGAAGTTGAATTGAATTACAGTAGCAATGTGTAGTATGACGTTCACTCAAAAGACGGCATTAATCAAATGAATGCTAGCGTCACCATGCAACAGGCAAGACAGTCAAAGAAAATGGCAAAAGCGGGGAGAAAACAAGATGGCGACTGGAGAGGAGGTTCCTAAAGCCTCTCCCAGAAAACAAAATTGAACGGCCGTCCAGGAGCCAAGAAAGAGGACCCTGAGTGACAAACCGGCTGCTGAGAAATCCACACCTGAAGGCTGGCGAGAAAGGGGTGAGTCGGGGAGAGGGAAGGGAGCAGAGACGGACCACGCGGGACGCGATCCCTGCTGACTATTCGGAGCTGCGCAGTTTGGGGGAGGGGAGAGAGACTGGGGAGCTGGGGACGGAAGGAGTTTGGGAGCCAGCCTCTGGAACTTTTGAGTGGTAGAAGGGCTGAGCGAGGACTCT